>WSLO01000481.1:0-15850 GCA_019677385.1 Ceratobasidium sp. 392
CGTGCGACGTCGAGACGGGATACGATTTCGACGTGGACTACTACGCGAAGTCGGAGTGCGCGTGGGGGTAAGAAGGAAGATCGGGATGAGGGCGGTGGGGAGGGTGGTGTGAGCGAGATGAAAGCGCGGGTCGCAAGTATTGCGTCGAGTGAGTGGGGAAGTGGAGATCTTGTTAGAGTGTTGGGGTTGGAAGGTGGATATGGACGGAAGGAAAGAGAAGTTTAGAGGGCAAGATTGTGGTAGACATGTATTGATTAACTATGTATGTAGTATTAGATTCATAGATGAATATTATTCATGCACAGATGGCTCTGGGAAGTTGGAGGGATGATTGTCCAGATGCGAACAACGCAAAAAGTCGATTTGCAACACAAATGTACATACGATGGGTGTACTCTATAACGAATCCAACTTTGCAGAGTCCTCCGGGTTGAATGTCTAAATTATTGCCATCCTCTGCGCCAACGCGGTATGCCGTTGGATTCAAGATGCTTGGCTATATGCGCGATTTTTCTGAAGGACTGATCCATTGTCCACGTTCACAGCGCGGGTTATTCAAATGCTACCATTTATGAGATCTTCTTTGACGCCAATATGACACGGTACCTCTGTCTATCACCCCAAGGTACCAAATATGGACATAGTTTCCCCCTCTTCTCAATACCCGGGAGCTTTCCGCCGGTCTCGTGGTCAACTTTATCTATATTTTTTGTATTGAAATGACAGGAGTTTGACTGGGCGGCTAGCCACCTGTCAACCTGTATTATATAGAATAGGCACCTCATGGAGATAGGCTTGGATTATCAACAGGAGACGAAATAAGACCATATATAGGCACAATTGTACCCCTCCGAAGGATCTAAACAGTACTAGTGATGGGCGAGTAGAGCGATATGAATTGTATATATTGTGCGTCGACTGGGGCAGCCCCTCCCCCACTCGTGTTTATCATCTATACAAGCCAAGCGAGTCGTAAATGCCTCCTACTATCGAAAAGCAACAGGTTTGTGAGTCCAGCGGTTGAGGGTGTTCGACGCGTTGACGCTAATTACTAAGAGTACTGCCGTGACCGTGCGAAGTCAATCCACCCAACTCCGGCCACCTCTACAAGGATCAACTAGTCGCGAAAACCTCTTACGCGCGCCATCACAAGCAATGCCAGGTTCACTTACCACTGAGGAACTTGCACATTCAGATATGGAGACTGATATTGACGAATTAGCGGATCGATTTAGTTCGCTAACTGACTTGGACCATATTGATGTGGTGGAGTACGAGGACACCGTAAGTTCGAGCTAGAATATAATAGAGCTGCCCTTACCTGGATTCCAAGCCTTGTGGTGAGAGTGTGAGGGGTGTGGGCGCTAAGTCGGATCGTTGTGGCTGTGAAAATTCGGTGTTTGCCCGTTGTTTGTTTTGGTGAGGCAGAACAAGACCCACAGAACTCTCACCACTCGGCTTGGTACATTTTGCCAGTCAGGGGGGGGAGGTTCTTGAGGGGCACTGCGGCGCCGCAAACGGGTGCTGGAGCTTGAAGTTTGACATGTACGTAGTACGACATCGAAAAATACACTCTGTATTTTTGAATTATTTTTGGACGTCGAAATGAGTGCGCGCGACGCGGCGTGCGGCGGGGTGTTTTCATAGGAAACGCGCCTAAGAGCCCGGCGCTTATCCGTCTGGTGGCTGAAGATATTGGACCGCGGCGGGCGGAACGTCGATCCATCGCCCTCTATGACGCAAAAATGTCCAACGGAGACCTCGAAGACGTGCTTACCGAGGAGGAGATCAAGGATTTGTTTGCGGGAGATGTGGACGAGGCGCGATATGACTTGGTGAGTGCATATATTCCGGTTTTTTTTTGGGAGTTCGCGGCTAAAATACAATTTTTTGGCTCGTAAGGAGCTGGACGCCGTCTCGGACGACCTCGCGGACATGGAGTTCACCACCGAGGACCTTGCCGCCATCGACGCCGTTCAGGAGCCGCCGGCGCAGCCGGTTTCGACGCTTCAAAAGCAGCTCATTGAGGCGACAGAGAAAGCGACGGGCCACCCGCCATACCCGTGGCAACTCGACGTCGCATGTAGATTACAAAAGAAACAAGACGTATTAGTGATAGCGGGCACGGGATACGGGAAGACACTTCCCTTCGTCATGAATTGCTTCATCCAGCCCGACATGATCGTCTGGATTGTGTCGCCGCTGAATTACATCGAAATCGAGCAGGCGAAGGTGTTTACAGACTGGCGGCTGAAAGCGGTGGCCGTAAATTCGGCGACGTCGCATCCAAACCTAGCCCAAGTAAGTACTCTCGTGCTTTAGCTTGCGGAACGCTCACCGTAGATCCAGGACCTAAAGTCGGGTAGGTTCCAGGTCGTCATATCGTCGATCGAGAACTTTACCGCAAGCAACAAGCTGCGGCCCGTTATTGCGTCGATGAAGTTCTCGAAACGGCCGCAGCTGCTGGTTGTGGACGAGGCGCACGTCCTCTCGAGCTGGACGGAGACCGGCTTTCGGCCCGCGTACGCAACAACAGGGGAGCTACGCCGGCTTCTGCCACCCAATACGCCTGTGCTCGCGGCGATGGCGACGGCGAATAAGAGGGTGCGAGCGCAGATTAAAAATACACTCTCCTTCCGCGAAAAGTCCTACGAACTCACCCTGGGAAACCACCGTTCGAACATTATCCATTCAATTCACTGGCTCAAGGGCGCGGAGTCTGCGGTCGAAGAGATAAATCAGTACATTTCCAAGACTGACCCGGTGGAGACACTTATCTATGTCGATTCTCGCGACCTCGGCTATTCCATCCTCGATTCGTTACGCAAGCATGTCGATCCTTCGGTCCGCGGTCAGATCCAACTCTATCATGCCTATGAAACAAACTTCCGGAAGCGGATCCTTGAGGAGGGATTTAAAAGAGGGATCTTTAAGGTCCTTATATGTACGGAAGCGTTAACTATGGTGAGCAATCAATTAATGGTAAATGGACAATGTGCTCACCATACGTTAGGGCGCCGATTTTCGCAACGTGCGGCTCGTAATCAATTTCCTAACGCCGGATTCGGCGCGAACATGGGCCCAGCGGTCGGGGCGAGGCGCACGCGACAAGAACCTGGTGTGCCACGCCATTATCATGGCCCAACCGTCAACGCGTCGCGGCCATCGGAGCTGCAAACTTGGGCCGCTTGTCGAGGGAAGCGGTGACTCGTCCCAGCGTGGCGTGGACAATGGCGCAGCCGCCATCGAGAACCGCGACCGGGATACCGAAGCCGGGGTTGCGCCCGAAGCAAACGCCGAGAACGCGGCAGGCGCTGGCGACTTGGATGCAAACGAGACCGTGGGCGGCGCTGACAACGACATGGCTGCAAATGCAGATCCGGACGCGGGAGAACGAGAGGATGAGGGAGGGGACGATGGAGACGGAGAGGGCCAAGACAACGAAGTTGAGAGCATGATTGAGGGTAACAACAACGCCGTTCAGCCCGTAGAAGAGGCGTTGTCGAAGGTTCGCGGCAAACACACAAAAAAGGGCGCAAAGGCAGATCAGTCGAACGAAAAATCAAGCAAAAAACCAAAAGGTCGAACTCACACGAAGACTATACTCGAGTTTATCAACCATACCGGCTGCCTAACGAAGTTTCTTGACGCCGAGTACGACAATCCTGCGCGCCTGGATGAGGCGGGTTGCACGACGTGCAAGAATTGTCTCGACCGAGAGAGCGCCACGAACCCAGAAGCCGCAAACGTTCCACAGGCCGAGCGGCACCCAAGTGTTGTGCCTAACGATGCTGAAGCAGCAGCTCCACGTCTGAAGATCGTTTGGCTGCGTCCGGCGGCGAGAAAGGAGGCCGAGGACGAGCTGAGGAAATGGCGGCGCGCAAAGTGGAAGTCGCCCGAGTGCGCTGGCCTAAACAAAAGAGAGACGCACCTTATGTCCGACAAGTGTGTCTTTGCCATTGCGCGACACCCCTCCATCAATTGCCTCGCCGATCTCGAGACCACATCGCCTCTCTGGGCACACCGACGACGTTGGGGCGAAGAAATCGTATCGATTATGAAAGCGGTACAGGAAGACCGACAAATTACAAAAGACCTAGACGAGTATCGATCAATTGTTAATACTAGCATCAAAGACTACTGGAAGGGGCGTAGGGCAGCTGAGGAGAGGGCGCTGAAGGCGGCGGAGCGGGCGAGGAAAGAGGCGGAAGTCCGGCGCAAGCAAGAGATCAAGGCGGCTGCGCAGGCGCAGAGGAAAAGTCGAGCGGTGCAGAGAGGAAAAGCAAAGAAAGAAGATGGAGCAGAGGGAGAGATCCGAGTGAAGGAGGAAGTGAAAGAGGAGGAAGGGGTTCTGGAGGTGTCTGGTTCGAAGGGGAAAACAAGGGCGGGTAGGGGCAGAAAGGTGAAACGAGAGGGCTTACCAGACATCAAGAGCCAATGGGAGCTGTTGGACGAATACACAGTTCGTCTAAACAAGCCCTCAACCTCCAAGTCTTCCCGCAACACATCACAAAATGTCCAAAGATAGTGAATAAAAGCGATTTGCTATTTCATCTATTTCAAGTCCCTCCTCCTCGTCATAAATGGAGCCTTGGGGCTCGTATTCATCGTTTCCTTCAGCCATAGAGGACTGGGAGTTGGGCAGAGAGGGTGAACGGTGGTCGGACGATGTGGGTAGGTTTGCAGTGGGAGGTGTCACGTGACCTTCGTTGCCTTCCTGTGGCTCCATCTCACCTCCCTCGCCCACCTCCTCCATGTTAACATCCAAACTCAGTCCAGCCATACGTCGCGCTAACGCCTGTCGGTCGATATCCTGGTCAGGATAAGCCTCCTCAAGGTTGGTCTGACCATAATATTTCTCCCGGGTAGCCTGGAGATTCTGTAAATAATTAGTGTCAAACAAGTTGTTGTTTCCCTCGTCAAGAGGATCAATTGTCTTATTCCCAGCGCTGCAAGTGCGAGCTGGGTCAAAGCCATGAATCTTGGCATCAACCTGTTTCTGAACTAGAAGTTTGATGTCGTCGGTGGGATCAGGGATGTGATGCCGGCGTGAACGATGGAAGTCAGAGAAGCGCCGGTCAAACTGTTCAATGACAGCTGATAGAACTGGCATAGTGGGGGAAATCATCCTGTACATCTCCCAGGTTGCTGACTGAGGAGGAGGGCCATGCATCTGATACAATAAAGTTGTAAGACAGCATATATGCGTGCATATAAGGAGCAAATACCCTAATTAACAGGTTGTTGAGCTCCTGGCGATGATCAATGGCATAGAATCCATCTGGACGACCAGTAAAGTTGACTAGCCATGTATATCTGCGAACGATTTCACTGCCAGACCACGCATATAGTCAGTTATATAGGCTATATGCACATAGTAAACACTTACTTGACACCCGGGGGTGCCTCATGGAACTTCCACTGAAGCATATGGGCAATCATCTTGGCGTACCGAGGGTTTCCAGCTCCACTGAAGAACTGCAGAAGATAGGGAAGCATCAAGTCCAGCATCCCAACATCACCAAAGCGCACAGAACGGTGGACCTCCTCAAAGAGCATCAAGTGAATCATAGAGGAGATGACAGTCTCTAGCACAGGGTCCTCATTTGAGGTTGTAGTGACTGTTTTCCGGCCAACCTTTGTTGTTGTCACTTGCGTCTGGTCCCTCAGCAGAGTGATCGCACGGTCAGACGCGCGTTCCTGCCAGATCCGCTCGACACCTGCTAAGATTTGATCCACACTCGCCTGGTTCGCCCACTCAACCAAGTCCTCCAGCTTAGAGACCCCACAGTGCCACATCCATAGACCCCAATAGCGAGCCTCCAGGATGTGCAGAAGTGCATCCCGCAGGGTATGATACTCTGGTCCCTTCTGTTTGGTTGGCGCCTTGAGCCCGGAGCGGTGTAGGTTAGCCACATCACGCGCAAAGAGCAGTCCGGTACTGGTCCCGTAGCTCACATGGTACACAGCACGGCCCAAATTCATGAGGATATGGAGCCATCCTGGCCCCCGAAGCGTCCAGTTGTGCCGGTCAAAAGTGTTCAGCTCTAGTTGCTTCATGGCAGCAAGAGCATCCATGCGGTCAAAACTCAACTGATCGCCTACCCAGGACTGCTGACGAGACTGCACCAGTTCACGAAGGGATTCGGGGGTGGAATGATTGAGCTGGCTGAGGGCCTCTGTCATAACCGCCTCGCACCCAGAGTAGGTGGTCTCATCTAGATCCACAGTTCCAAGCATGAACTGTTTGGAGCGGTGCGCCTCTCCTGAGGGTAAGAGATCAATAGGCGCAGGGGGTTGGAGCCGGCAATCCTCAAGTAGCTTAGAGTCAGCAAGACCGGGGACACGGAAGAGGCTAGCAAGGATGTTATACTGGAGCCGCTTGTTGATTAACTCTTCGTCTGCAGGCCGAAATAGATCGTCGGGAGAAAGGAAAGACATTGTCCCAGCCATGTAGAGCTCCTGTATGCGTCGCCTATGCTCCCTGAAAAGGGCTCCGTTATTGAGAACAGTTGTCGCTTCACTTGGTAGCGGAATTAGAGTGATTGCCGTTCCATTGTTGGTTGCAGTCTGCTTGTCGGCACGCTGGTACTTAACTTTGAACGAAAGCATCAAGTTATCAAACACGATGACACAAGCAGAGTTCATGTAGGCGTCAACAGCACGAGTCATAGCATCCACGGAGATGGTCTTGACGGCTTCTTGGACCCAGTTGTAAGACAAGGAGAGCCCCGAGTGATGAAATAAAGCATAGAGTGCCTTAGGCGAACCCTTGGCCTTCATGTAGATGCAAACAAACATCTGCACGCGGTTGTTCTTCTGAGAGACCTGGTACGAGAGTGCAGAGATGAACATGACAATACACTGAGGGAGATAAAACAAATAAACCGTTAGTAGACCAAGGGTACATCATTACAGTCAAGACTCACGAATGTAACATCCCGGTCTGATTTCCGCTGTCTATCTCGTCGCGTTCCCTCGCAAATAGTCGCCAAAGCGCTGAATAGCCGGGGACATCTTGTCTCGACCTCGTCGAGAATCGACTCGAAAGTCAAATCCTTCAGGGTCTCCTCATTAACGATCTCCTCAACGTCACATTGCATAGTGTCCGAAAAAGCTAAGAGCTCGCGGCGGAAGATGCGGCCCATCGCAAGCGAAGCCCAGCGCTCCAAAGGTTCTGCCACGTCTGGGCTACGCTTCCCCTTGCTGGAAAGCCTGGGGGGCGTGTGGAGTCGATCCAAAATGCCCATGAGGTGGGGGCTAGTCCGAAGGTAACGTCGAGCGTCCATGAAGAGCTGACGGTTACGGCAGTACTTGTTTCCGTAGCAAACAGCGTCTAGAAAGTCGTCCAGATTCATTCCGAGCGATTTCATGTAGCGGAGAACCTTAGAACAGTCTAGATACGCGCTCCAGGCCTTGGAGTCGCCCCCCGCGGGCATTTGCTCGTCGTCAACATCGATTCCGGGGCCGAGGTCGTCCGAGAACTCGTCTGCGGCGTCGGAAATGGTCGTTTCGTTGTCTGGGTTCATAGCTAGCGGTCGCAGGCGAGGGAGAGAGCGAGAGCGACGAGGAATAGGGGCTTGGAGCCGCTTAGAGACGCGTTAAGCGCCGGGCTCTAAGCGAATATTTCTCGATCGGCTATGTACGAAGCCGACTTTGCGCGCCGAATCGCGCCCACAACGCGGCGGAATTTCGCAGAACGAACTGCGCCATATGAAAGAGGGACATCGAAATAGGGGGAATACGTTATATTTAGGCTTAAAATACAATCTGGAGGTGGCGAAATATCGGTCGACTTCCGGTACGTTTGGCCGGCAAAATGGACCAAGCCGAGCGGTGAGTGTCGTGTTGCCCGTTTTCTGCCACCTCAAACCAAACAACCGTCCACCACAAATTTCACAGCCACCACCCACCACATATATCTACACTCACCGCTCGGCTTGGTTCCAGGTAAGAGCTGCCCATATAATCGAGCCACCTGCTGATATCCATGTGAATTCGGCGTATTGTAGGGCGCCGAAGACTACATTACGACGCAGGAATTATCGGCCGACTACGAGGAATACTTCTCTCCGAGCGAGGAGCCATTGATAGCTCCTGCGCGCGATGACAGTGCTTCTGTTCGACAGAGCGCAGGAGTCCAAGGAAACCAACCCGCAATCGCTCGTGGGATTGGTAAGAAACTCACCGTCGTGGTTATTATCGAGCGTTCTGACATTGCGAGACACCTCGAACGAACATAACTTTCACCTGAAGAACATGCCAAACTTCCCCCAGATGTTCATCTTGTTGCCTATTCACCAATACATCAAGACTATTTTGAAGACTATGGTATCGCGTGGGGTGTCCAGTGGGAGGTACGCCTTGTTGTCGTTAGGCCGTGGCTGTCATATATATCACGCATGTTAGATCGCACGCCTCACTACAGTATACGAAACGTTTTCCTGGCAGCACATTACCGAAGAAGATATACTCGGATTGTGTGGTACGAATGCAGACAACGCACCTTCTGTGCCACGAACACTGCTAGCCAAGTCCCCAGAGTTTGCCAATTATGCCAAGCGAGAGCGTCTCATCGCTCTGCCGGCGTCGCTTTCACCGTGGTATGCTTCGTACAAAAACTACAATAAAGCGCGTTTACAATCGCTCAATGATTTGGCAGGGATGCATATGATGACGAAGAGACATATATTCGAGCCGATCGTGACTCCGGGTTGATGAACGAAGGTGGCGGCAACATTACACAACGCATATACTTACAGATTATCGATGACTTGCCTGTAACCAAGGCTACCATTAGCAAGCTTCATTTCAAGTTCACTCTAGAACAGCCCCGGAAGTCAAGGACATGCCGCTTTTCTCGATATTTGGGATCACGTCGAATAATTCAATGCCATTTTGCGGCGCGCGATGGTCGAAAACACCAAGAAGCGATTGTAGAGTTTTTTGCTTCGAAAAAGCTCCTGGTGAACGGTCGTTTGTTTCAGGCGTTCTACGGGCACGACTCCAAAATCGAGCTTATGGAAATCAACGAGGACGTTGGCAGAATGCCTGACTCACTTATCGGTGACCACAACCGAGTTTCTCTTTTGGAGTTCATTGCTTGGCACAATAACTACGACTTGAATGGCAAACAGACACTTGGGAAATGGGCATCGCGTTTTGCCCTTGGATTTTCGACTTCTTTAGCTGCTTTGACTCTTACGCATGACAATATTCATTTCATCGACGACATCTGTGAGTAGTATACCACTCTATAAATACGACCAATCCCATAATTCATCCTGAGAAGATGCGTCAAGAGCCAATCAAGAGAGCGCAGAAGCGCAAGAGATTATGACAGACGGATGCGGATTCCTGAACTGGGTAGCTCTTAGGACCATTCAAGAAAACATGGGTTGGGATGTTTTTCCGGTTCATGTTCAAGCTCGTATTGCCGGAGCGAAAGGTCTATTTGTACTTCATCCTGAGCACCGAGATCCCCGCGAACCTCCTCAAATCTGGATACGGTGAGTGCGCATACGATCCGGTTTGTGTTGACATACGTTGAGAAATAACTGGTCCTACAGCTCCAGCCAGAATAAAGTTAAGCTACAGTCAAAAGATAGCTGGTCCTCATTCCATTACGTGCTTGATGTCTGCTCTGGACCCTTCTTCCAGCCTTCATCCTCTATCACGTACGAGATGATCCTATGCCTGTCGGCTCAAGAAGTTCCAGATCACGTTCTCGTTGAACTACTCCGAAAGAGCATTGAAGGCATTGCTCGAGACCATGAGCCTCTCCACCACCCTCATGGATCTAAGATTCTATGGGATTCGATTTACAACATTCACCGCGTCCTTCAAAATAAATTACGACAAGTCGTTTCACCCGAGCAACAGCGTGCTCAAGGGTTTGCGTCGTTTCGAGATGAGGAGATCAGTCCTGAGGAAGAGGTGTCGGCCAAATGGGATGCTGAGCCAGATCCAAACAGTGGAATGCCAGCCACCACTCAAGAGCAGGTACTTGGTTGGCTCCAGGCAGGTTTCAGCCCTACGGATTTTTGGGTTGTGCAGGGGCTTGTTTGTCTGCAGAAAAAGGTTTTGGACGCGGCCATCAAAGTAGGTGTTTATTGACATATGCTTCATGGTAACCATATTAACGAGCGCCAATTATATGCGATACAGAAATTTCGGATTACACTTCCTAAGAGCTTGCGTGCTCATATTATTCCTGGTAGGCAAATAAACGTCAATACTTAAGACAAATGCTCGAGCTGACAAGAGTATACCCAGATCCGATTGGCGTTCTGGCTGAAGGAGAGATATTTTTCGCGTCGAGCCAAGCATCTTTAGAAACTTCCCTTGGTTTTGGGAACCGTTGCGTTACTGGCCCTGTTATTGTGAGTCCCTTATGCTGTTAACGTTGATGACGGGTAGAAGATTCGCAACAACCCCCATAGGTTTCGCGGAACCCTGTATTCAAAAGTCTGATGCTCGCAAGGTATTGCCCATGAAAGAACCACAGTTGAATCAGATTGTAAATTAAACTAATCTTTCATTAACAGGTCACAGCTGTGGAAAATTTCAGACTATGGTCTCTTGGATATCTTGACGTGATCGTGTTTTCAACGCAAGGGAATTGTCATTTGGCAAGTCTACTGAGTGGAGGCGATTATGATGGGTGAGTGGGTTTCAACTTTTCAAAACCATACGTTACAGAAACTCTCAACGCTTGATACTAGTGATACTGTTGTCATGATATGGGACGAAGAAATTACGGACAAGTTCATAAATTCTGATCTTGATTCCACACGGCCATCCCATAGCTTTCAGAGCGACAACTTTGACAAGTCTCCAGATAAGGTGGATGATCTTGTCAACCGCTTGAAATCCCAGAAGCACAAGCTTGAGACTGAGCTAGCCAGGACGTTAATCCAAGAAGCCGTGAAAAACAAGCTAATAGGGCGCTATAATATGTTTTATAGATTATCTGCCTACATTAACGGGCTGGACCACCAGGACACAATCCGACTGGGGCACATGTGCGTATTATTGATTTAGTTTTTCGGACTGGCTATATGCTGACTGGACGCTAGGTATACGCACTGTCTCGACTCCGCAAAATCAGGACTAGCGGTCAAGCCAGATGTCCTGCAGAGAGATGTGATGAAATGGGACAAGGAGCCTCCAGAATGTTTTATTCAGAACATGCCAGAGAATGACGAATCGCGCGGGACTCGACCGAAACTCAGTCAACGAAACCCAAATCTTCCGCCTTTCATCCTCGACACTTTGCTGCATGTTGGACAAGAGGAGAGTAGTTTATACAAGGATCGGCTATCAACCCGGCGTGACGAGCTCAACAATTCAAATGCCATCGACGAGCATTTGATCAAGCCTTTCAAGGACGCGCAACAGCGGGCGTCTCGACATGGGTTTGAAGACGATCTCAAGCAAGTCCGAGAGCATGTCGAAAAATATCGAAAATTGTTTCGCGAGGCAAGAGGCAATGTTGGGGAATTTTCTCCGCGAGAGCGCTGGGGAAAGGCTAAGGAAAATATTTCGGTTGGGGATAAGCAGGAAACCGCTCGGGCTGTCTCGGAGGCTTACACCCTTAACTTTCCTGCCGGACTCACTTATTTTGACGAGATCTCCGCACGTCGGGTGGCCGCTTCTTATGCACACTACCTTGACGGATCTCGGCCGGCATCTGCGAACTCCAGGTTTAGCTTTAGCTTCAGCGTCGCTTGGGCTGAGTTGTGCGCAATCAAGGCGCGAGCGACGGGTGGCAGTTTTGTGACTCTAGCTTCCGGATACATGGACTCTATGGTAATACACAAGAAAATTGCCAAGGCATACCGGGAGATGAATATGGAGATCGAGCCGGTTTGAGTGAACTTGTTTCCTGGTTTCTCTCTCTTTTTCTGATGTTTATATTTCGGGCGCGCCGGAGGTTCTGAGAGTAACAGCTCGAGTCTAATGTAGTATGTTTGCCGGTTACCCATCATCAACACTTAGTCAAGTCTGGCTTATACTTTGTTCTACGAGTTGAAAATCTCGTGTAGCGATGAGGTTTACTTCACCATTTGTCGTTCGCTCCATGCTCACTATCTGGTGCTGTCTGTTTATTTTGATTGTCTAGCCAAGTTATAAAGTAGTGTGAAATGATTTCGAGTTACAGTACCTGTAAAACCAGGGGAAACTACGGTACTAATTAGGTGAGACGGTCTTACGTGCATGTATAGACACAAAAGATCGCCAATCTCTGCCAAATCTACCGTGATCCAGGGCAGCCAATGAATGCCATGGTGAGCGTGAGTGGCGCTGGTGAGCCTTCCTGGGCCATGGTTGGTTTGGCGGAGGAGGTGGTTTCTTAACCTTCAGATATATTCACTTATTCTCCGGAAGGCTGAACTGTTTTCTGTTTTCCAGGTGTTACGATGCTATGCGCTGGACTTGGTTGTATACGAAGAAGGATGGATAAATGATTGGATTGCGCGTAAGGCGCGAGCGAGGCTGCATATAGTGCGTATAGGGGCACAGGCGACAGGACCCTAAGCGTCGGGCCGTACCGGGCCGTACTCTGCAACACAGGTTATACAACAACGCAAGCCATTCAACCGCCATTCATAAGGTCCTCTTACTGTAATCACAAACATGGTGACGCAGCATCTCTAAGCCTATCGTTTCAAATCTCAGATGAGGCAATGGTTCTCTCCTTCCCAGAAGCCGGTATCTTCTGCCAATCTCAAAGTCGCCAGCTGACCCGAGCTGTTCTTCCTATACTCTTGGATAACATGATGACGTACCGTCTGTCGGTACGAGTATAGAGCAGTCACCCCATAGAGATGGGCTTGCAGAACGATTTCACACAGATAATCAATAGGGGCGGGATAAGCCCAAATTTAGGCACCACTGTACCCCTGTGAACGGTCTCGAATGTCTAGTGATGGGCGAACAGAGATGTATAAGTTGTATGTAACCTCGACTGTGTCATTCGTCTACTACACATTCTTATTTCCTATCCGCCACACAGTTTAAGTGGGGTCATAAATGTTCTCTGGTCTCAAAAACATACGGGTGCGTAAACCTGGTCGAGGATGTTGGCGGACGTGTTGACATGCCATTCATTGAGGATGTTGCCGCTGCCGCGTGCAGCCAATCAGCTCAACTCCGATCTCCTTCGCAAGGATCATCTAGCCTCAAGAGCCTCTCCCGAGGATCATCACAAACAATGCCTGGGTCTCTTATTATTGAAGAGATAATGTACTCGGATATGGAGACGGACGTGGACGAACTGGCGGATCGATTTAGTTCGATAACGGACTTGGATCGCGAAATAGTAGCTGGACAGGAAACCGTAAGCACCGAGTTACGAGTCGCCGGTTAGCCTGTTTACCAATATCTTATGCAAACTCGGTGTACAGGCTAATGAGGATTACTTTACAACCCGGGAGGCGCCAGCAGAGGATGAAGAATATCTCTCACCAACCGAGGAGCCCTCTGTAGTATTAGGTAATAGCGTTGCTTCCGTTCAGGAATTACGTCGAGGATTAAAGCAATCAGTATTTCTACACACAGCGACATCGCCAGACGAACGCGCCACTCCTGAAAGTGGTGAGCATCCCACCAGCCTGCTATCCCCTACTTGCTAACATTGCTAGGTACTCTGAACTCAGGTAATTTTCACTCTGCAGAACCCGTTGAGCTCCCTCCAGACGTACACCTTGTCGCTTATTCACCAATACATCAACAATACTTTGAAGACTACGGGATCGCATGGGGTGTTCAATGGGAGGTGCGTTTATGGCCGTTGATTACGTCATAACTGTCAAGTATCATCCTCTGTCAACTGAAATCCCATATTGCTATACCAGATCGCGCGCCTTACAACCGCTTACAAAAAATTCTCCTGGGAATACGTTACTGAAGAAGATCTACTCGAGTTGTGTGGTCCTAACGCAGGTCACGGGCCTTCTGTCCCAGGCATATTACTCGCCAAACCGGAGTTTACGGAGTACGCCAGGCGGGAGCGTTTGATTGCTTTGCCACCCCTACTTTCCCCCTGGTACGCTCTTATTTCTCCTTGAGGTACGAGATAGCGCATATATGCTCAAATACCTGATAGGGACGATTATGATGACGAAGAGACCTATATTAGAGCAGACCGTGACTCCGGCTTAATGAATGAACATGGCGGAAATGTTACTCAGAGAGTACTTCTGCAGATCGACAAATTCGCTCCGGCCAAAGCATCAATAGATGGGCTGTATTTCAAGTTTACTCTTGAACAGCCACAAAAGTCCAAGGCCTGTCGTTTTTCTCGGTTTCTAGGATCACGTCGGATGATTCAGTGCCACTTTTCGGAACGCGATGGACGCAACTACCGAGAAGCAATTATCAAGTTTTTTGCTTCGAAAAAACTCCTAGTGAATGGTCGCCTTTTTCAAGCATTCTACGGGCACGGCTCTAAAGTCGAGCTCATGGAGATCAACGAGGACGTTGGCAGAGTCCCAGACTCACTTGTCGGTGACCACAACCGAATGACACTCTTGGAATTCATCGCCTGGCATAATAACTTCGATCTAAATTACAGGCAGATGGTCGGGAAATGGGTATCTCGCTTTGCTCTTGGGTTTTCGACCTCTTTGGCTGGTTTGACATTCACGCATGATAATATACATTTCATCGACGACATCTGTGAGTGAAACAACGCTCTAGAAAAACCAGCAACCTCACTTTTCACTCAAACAAGACGCGCCAGGAACCAGTCGAGAAAGCGCAGAGGCGCACGAAATCATGACGGACGGGTGCGGATTCTTGAATTGGGCGGCCCTCAGGGCTATCCAAGGGACAATGGGCTGGGATGTTTTCCCAGTACACGTCCAAGCTCGCATCGCTGGAGCAAAAGGTCTATTTGTGCTTCACCCCGAATATCAAGACCCTAACGAGCAGCCCCAAATCTGGATACGGTAAGTGCGCATACACCCTGTTTCGAGTCGATTTCCGGGATTAAGATCAATTGGCCGTACAGTTCCAGTCAAAATAAAGTCAAACTGCAGCCGAAGAACACCTGGTCCCCGTTCCACTATGTGCTTGATGTCTGCTCTGGGCCGTTCTTTCAGCAGCCATCTTCGATCACATACGAAATGATTTTATGCTTGTCGTCTCGAGGAGTTCCGGATGGCGTCCTTATCGAACTTCTTCGAAAAAGCATCCAAGCCATTGCGAGTGACCACGAGCCGCCCAGTCATGCTCATGGCTCCCAAGTATTGTGGGACTCTATTTATAACACTCATCGTATCCTTCAGAATAGGTTGCGACAAGTCATTTCTCCAGAACAGCAGCGAGCACAAGGATTTGTATCATATGGAGAGGACGAAGAGATCAGCCCCGAGGAACTTGCTTCAGCTAAATGGGACTCTGGACCAGACCCCAGCAGTGGAACGCCAGCTACTGCGCAAGAACAAGTACTTGGCTGGCTGCAGGCCGGATTTAGCCCTACGGATCCCTGGGTAATGGAGAAACTCGTCTATCTACAGGAGAAGCTGATGAAGATGGCCGTAAAGGTAAGCGCCCATAGTCGCTGTAAGTTTATCACTAACAGGCTCGCCATTGCTGGTTCTATGCTATGTAGAAATTTCGGATTACAATCCCCAAGAGCCTTCGCGCCCACATCATTCCCGGTAGGAATAAACATCTTACTAGTTCAACTCTAGAACAATCTAATGAATCATATATTCAGATCCAATTGGTGTGTTAGCCGAGGGAGAAATATTCTTCGCATCAATTCAAGCCCAGTTAGAAGACTCATCTGGGCTGAAGAGGCATTGCATTACTGGCCCGGTGATCGTAAGTCAACAATCAG
>WSLO01000482.1:1696-15837 GCA_019677385.1 Ceratobasidium sp. 392
GGTCGTTGAACGGGTGACAAATCACCGGAGACAACCGTTGAACAAGCGTTGTACCACAGAATAATGCCGGTTGAACCGAAGAGAATATGAAATTGAACCCTTCAGCTTCGTCATCATACTCCTCACACCACTCGACTTCATCCATTGCTCAATGTCCAAAACCCTGAGAAACACGAAAAAAATACTGTGGCATAGAGTTTATGTGGGTCAAAGCAAGTGTGTTTCTGGCTGTGGCAAAGGCATGTAAAATAGTCGTAAATATAAAATTCATAATGTACGAACCGGTTGATTAGTCACCCGGTGCTCGGCGCCCGGCCATGCTGAGTCACCGATGCAATGGTCGGTTCAAACATTGGTAAGAGGGGGTTTCACGCTCCACCACTGTACGACTTGCTTAGCACCGTTCAACGACCCGTTTAACGAGCGTTCAAACGAGTGTTCAAAGCCCGTTCAAACTCCGTCGTGAAATACCCTAATGTGTCCTCTGGAGTCTGAGCAACAATGCGCTGGCATACGCGCGCATAAATCCAGGTCTCAGACGAGCAACAAGAACTTTTGAAAAAACATAAAATTGAGTTGATAGTTAGAATACTGGCAACGGAATTTACATTATAACCACACAAGACTAAGGTAGCGGATGTCTAACACAGCAAACGTCTAAGAGGATAGTGGGAGTATAGGAATGTTTTTGAGGTTTAGTGCCGATTAGGCCATTCCTTGTCGTCGAAACGAGTCTGCCAGTAAGTCTCGTACGGCCGAGATATGTGTTGGGTCGCCACGAAATTGACCATTCTCGTCCTTGGCCCCAAACTTGTACTTGTGGAAGGTGTCCACTTCGTATCCTTTATTCCACTGGTTGCGAACGAATGTCGCGTTCAGCGGTTCCTCCCAAATCCACCACTGCAACATATTGGTCATTCTTAAGCCCTGGGCTGGATGCGCATATACTCACGTGGTCTATGAAGGTAATCTTCTGACTTGGAGGCCTGGCGAGATGAACAGCGGTAGGTACCGCAATCTCCAAAAAACAATCTGTGTCCAGAAAGGGGTCGAGAGTCTCGAGGAAGGATTCTCGAAGGTAACCCGGTAAGTAGAGGGTGTCTGCTGACCCGCCAATCATTCGTGTCTCTCCATCTGTAAGTTTACTTAGAGACGATCTTTTGGTGGCTGAGACGCTTTGAAAGGCCGGCATGCATGCTTTTAAGCCGACGTGCGGTTCACTGAAATCATGTGTGTAAGTGGATACCTATTGGTTCGTTGTTTCAACATACCCCCACCACCAGTCTGAACGACGAAGATGACTCAGTAATGAGACGATGAGGTAACTAAGCGCTCTTACCTTGCCCCCAGTGCTTGAAGTTGGCAATAAGATCTTTTGCGGAACCGGGTTGAATCGTTCCTGGAGGTGCATGGTGGCTTGCGTTGGTATTAGCGGGATTGTCCACATAAGTAATAATGCTTTTCAGAGGGGAATGCCACCAAATTGTGTCCTTGAACAAAATGTCACAAGGTTGTACATTCAGACCAAAACACGCCCATACCTGTTTGAATTGCATGAGACGAGGCACGTTTAAGAACGTGTCAAATGGCGCCCAAAGGTATCCATCATAACATGGATGTTCTTTCATCGCAGTGTAAAGCATGTGATGTGCCATCTGGCTTGCAAAATCAGGCTCCAATATCTTGCGCAGAGTACGTGGCTTACTCGTCCAGCCATTTTATACCTACGGTAGCGGTCAGCCCTTATCGATTGTAGGAATTGTTTTACATACCATTCACCACTCAGGTCTTCATCACTCCTAGAACGAAGCAGATTAAGCATATTTTTGCATGACTTCTGATGAACTTACTTGAAACCATCAACCAGAACATCATATACTCCCTTGTGCCCTTCATCTTCTCTAGTTTGAGGGCCAATGTAGACAATCTATGTCTCCTGAAGTCTAGCGAACGTAGACACAGCAATAACGATGACTTACGTTCGGGAAATAATCTTGGTACATCTCCAAGTGATATGGTAGATTGATGTCATATCGCGGGTGGCTGAAGAACACGACGAGGAGAATATTGTCGAATGCTGAAGAAGTCCCCGCGCCTTGCTTGCGCTTTCGTCCCGAAAGTTTTGTCAAGGGCCGCCTAGGGCACCACGCTTTCGATTGAGATGGCGGCAGTGACGCAAAATCAAACCAGACGGTGGGTTGTGGACTCTGAAGGCCTTTTCCTACCGGCTGAGATGATACTGCCATAGTCAAAATAACTGCCGCAACTCCAGCTATGCCCAGGGCAATCGCACTTCGCACAGAAGGTTCCTAGTCAAGTTAGGCGAGTTGAAATACGGACTGGATGCCGTTCACTCACGTCAGATTGCTGGGCGTCTTCTAATTGCTCCGCATCCTCGGATTTGAGCGTCCGCTCTGTGACAAACATCCCGAGTCCATAGATTGAGATGCATAAACCAATTATGACGACCAAAGAATGATTTATGAACCCGAAGAGCATGGAAACCAAGCCAAGTATGCACGACACCGAATAGCTTGTGACGCCAACGACAACAGCGTCAGAGTCTATCACTTCGTCAGTCTTGTTACACAGGCTCGAAACAGATGACACTTACGCTTAAGAACAAATGTTATAGCCGTAGCTTCGACAGCTGAAACTATTGCAACCACGAACCCAAACACCGAAAAATTGAAGGAAAATAGATCGCTGAAATTGAGGAAGACGTATGAGGCTAAATATACCACGCTTGATGTACCCCAGAGGACCATGTTGAGTAAACTCAAGGGGTAATCAGTGGCCTTGTATGTCTGATAAAAGATTTAAAGGCTTCAGGAAACGGAGTTGTGTTTGATGTTGCTTGAATGCTCACATAGTCCATCCATGATAACAAGACCGATTGCAAGTATACTCGACCAATGAGGACGGTAGCACTAGACACTTTGACTGGACTAACTCCTACGCCACACTGCCAAGACGACGGTGTCAGCACGCTTGCAGCATTCGGGTGCGATGGACCAGCAAACCTGCATAAGCGCGAGCCCAGTCATCTACTTTCTCGTAAGCCTGTATGTCCGATAAATGACACCTATACGTACTTGAAATAGCAGAGAGTTCCATGCTGGGGTTGAAACGTGTCTTTTCGGCAAGAAGTGTAGTAGGATTGCGCAGAGTAAGGGAGTAAAAAGGCTGAAAATATGAAGTGCTCCTGGTACTGCCAGTCGCTGGGCTTCGATGCCCTAGAAAACCTGGTGTTATAGAGAGGTGACGTGTGAGGTAAAACGAAGACGCACCGAGAACCCAACTGCACAGTTGAGAGCGGCTATTCCAAGGAGAGGCGCCAAGAGGGAAAGAGGTAAAGTCGAAGACGTCAATAGAGTTGGAGTATCAGCCGGAGCTTCTTCCACATCGTCTGTTACCCCAGGCATCGGGCTAGCAATAGCTTGATCCCCATCTTCTAGCTGTATGTATCGTTCTCCAGGCGTCGTAGATTTACGTTCTTGTATCCACCAGGTAGAAGATATGGCCAATTTGAAGAGTTCGATCAATAACAGCTGAGCCAAGGGCGAAAAGGAAGCAGCAACATCAGAAGAGGTTCGATACAACACCCCGAGACAGACTCTAGTGACTATAAGAACTGTCTAGAGGTGCCAAAAATATCTCAGACACTACGCGAAAGACGCGTTAAACTCATTTGCTTACCACCGCGCGAAATGCTTGTTCTTGCCATGCAAGTTTATAGAGAGACTGGAACACTGCAGCTGCGCTACCACTGGCATCTTCAAGCTTCATGATCCAGTACAGCCAATTCCAGGAGCTTCAGGTTTCACAAAACGCGAACCAAGCTGTCTAAGAGTTGCTGGAAAAACACAGGCAGTTGTTGCAAAATCCGGTGGGCGGTGGTGCTCAATCCACGCTACCAAATCTGGGTCCACGCGTGGTTTTTTACCGAATGGCCAGCCAAGAGATAACTAGGTGGCCGGACACTATTTACTGGGCTTGGCAGTCGGTAAAGCGCGAGACTGATCGTCGTTCGGAGATGCCCCGAAGAACAAGCGCGCTTACGATTATGCCCAGCCCCAGCAACTTAAATCTCGCAATGTGGTAGTAACATAACGATTAAGACCATTATATCACTGACATGGGTGGCTACAATGTCTGAAAGAACGCAGTAACCGATTGAAATGAGACGAGATATGATAAAGAAAAGCAAAAGAGTCCAGTGTCTACAAGTAGCCAACATGCTCGATGAAATGTGACGACCGCTAATGACTAAACTAAAAAATCCCCATACTACTGTAGCTGTAAAAACCGTATCCAATTGTCCTGACAGTCTATCTTTACCGTGCGTATCCTGGCTGGTATTGGCCAGCCTCGGCATCGTAGCGGGGGCCGCCCTGCATCAATTTTTCACGGTCAGGGCCGCCCGCAGCAGCAGCAGCTTCCTGCGCGTTCTGGTTTTCCATCGCCTTTGTAGCATCACCAGCGCTACCGATACCAGCCCGAGTTCCCCAACCAACCTATTATCAAACTGTTAACTTGCGATAAGGAGAGCAATAGCTAGCTACATACCTCATGCAGCGTGCAAAGAGCGTAGAGCTTCATGATAGCGAAGTAGTAACCGAATGCAATGAACGCCGGGACGTAAATAATATCTTGAGGGCGGTGCCAGAGATGAGGCAACAGCTTGGCAGTACGAGTTGCGCTCAGCCAGACCATGTAACTCAGGAGAATGTTCCTATGCCGACGATCAGTAACCGAACAAGGCTAAGCGCTCGAAAATAACCTACCACCACGGAAGATGATACCCGCCGGAGGTAGCGCCCTTGGTACTCTGAATGCAAAGCTTGATGACGAGGACCGGACCAACGAGGAGAGTGAACGGATTGAACAGCTTGTCAACCATGGTGTACGCGCAGTACGGGTGCGAAGTCCAAACATGACGCTCCATGAACAGCGAACGCAAATCGGAGCGCCAGGTGTTACGAGTCCAGCGCAAGACTTGGAGCAGGAAACGCCAGTTGGGCTTCATGGTACTGAGCAGCTCGGCCTCCTTGCAGCACTGAATGTACGTGTTCCAGCCATGGCTGACCATCCAGCGGGTAAGGAATTTGTCATCACCGGAGTTAAGTTGATATTTGCCGAGCCAGAAATCGTGTGTGAAGCCGTGCAAAAACTCGGGATCCTTGAGAATGACGGTGCGGTAAGCAGCAGTTCGGCCGGACAAGCAGGGGACACCGCCGTCGATGTGGGTCGCGGACGAGATTTCGATGTTACGGATGGTCAGACGGAACGCGGCGAGGACTTCCCAAACGGTCATCTTGTTGCCGACGGGCTGCACGCGTTGGGATGTACCAACACCGCCAACCTTTTGGTCCTCGAAGCAAGCGAGCATGGTCGGCAACATGGTTGGTGGCCAGATGGAATCATCGTCGGCAAACACGATAATATCGGTCGTGGTATTTCGGATTCCGTGGGTCATTTGAAGACGTTTGTTTGCAAAGGGAACCGTCAGGACGCGAATACGGCTAGGGTCGACCGAGTCGGCAAGTTCCTGCAGAGGACCCAACATGCGTTCTTCCGTGATAATCAAAATTTCCTTGGGTTTGCCGACGAGCCATGAGTGGGCAGCCTCCTTGAACTCTTCGCCAGCATCGATAGTGGGCACAATAATCGTGACATCTTCAGCCGCAACGTAGGTCGGGTTCTCGGGCACAGGGATAGGACGGTAGGTAAACGAGGCCGCAACACGAATCATATACCATAGATATCGGTAAAACCTGCATCGAGAGCTCAGTACAGTGTAGTTTGAACATGGGGGACGAAAAACCTACCCGATGACGCCAAAAGGCACAACTGCGGGCGGAAAACATGAGCAACCAGGCACTCTCAACGGCGAAAAAAACGACTTACAAACTGCGAATCTGTCCGCAGTGAGGTAGAGCATGGTGGGCTCCCGCGAAAAATGTAGAGAGGAAGTCTAATATACGGCGATGACCAGGCGCGAAGAGGGGGGAGGGAAAGGAGTGACGGTCAGCAACAGAGCGACGGGGAGTCTTGAAGGGGTTGACAAGGCAATGCCTCGGTGATGGGGGTCCTGGTCCCTTTTATCGCACCGCCAAGCGATGCCGCCCGAGAATAAGCGCTCGGCCATCTGGTTCATTTCCCAGCCACCAAGCTTGTCCAGCCTCGTTTCAGTGCGACGAATGCATAACAATCATTTCTTTGGTACATAGTGTGCGTTGTAAAGTAAAACAGTCTCTAGCGCAATGGGAATATGTAGACGCAGGAGATGGAAAACATATAGTAATTTGGAGAAAACGTTCAAACAGGGATGTTCCAAGTCCAGCGGTCCTCCTGGAAGCCTGCAAACGGACTATCAGAACTCTAAATTTGGCTCCGTTTAACTTGCACTTACCCTTTGCAGTATCCTCCAGCACAATGTCGTTCCGCTTCAATACATAGACCTAAGGCACAGTTAAGCAACGCGAACTCCGATCAACAAATAACCTACGGTCTTGTCTGTAATCTTCTGGCGCAGAGTTGGGATATCCTGCGATTCTAATGGTAGCTCGAGTAGTTCGGAAAGGTCTTCAACGGCCTTTTCGAGGTCACTATCATTGACGTCAGTGCCAAATAAACCCTTACACGTAATGGGCTGACTTACCGTTGGTTATCCTCAAATAACTCTTTCTCGTTTCCTGGAAACGCGTCAGTTGACAGCCCGGATCAAAGTAATGCGCATATACCTTTTTCCTATAGGGCGACAAATAATTAGCGAAAACCAAAAGAGTTATTAGCTCTGGGCCTCACCAAATAATACGCCATCGCATAAGTCCACTGCAATGTGTTGCGACACTTGATGACTTCGTCTACGGCCTTCTTCGCAAACTGTACTTCAATCCAGGTGAGGTCAGAGGTTACTTGCATTTCCTCCATCTTCCTCTCTGTCTTCGCGTAAAGATCTAAAGAGAGCTTGGCCGACTGTTCGTGATTGGCATAGCGGTTGTAGTACTGCGAGGGGCGTCAATCGTGACGTAATTACAAACAGCGTGTAACTCACGAAAAGATAACGTTCTAGTGATGCCCTGCTCTTAGATTGCGAGTCGCGAGCATCGACGCTGTCCTTTTCGTCGAAACGGTTGCAAGTGTACCAAGCGTTCCCGTGCTCTGACCAAGGGCCCATGCAAACCCAGCAGAACCTACAAAATTGTCAGGACGAAGCTCTCTCCTCTTCAAGAAAGACCTACTCCATCTTGCACTTCTTGCACGTCATATGACTGATACACAAAGTCAGGCTCTGACAGCAAAGAGATATGCATGCACTCACTTGCAACCGCCGTTCTTCTCAATAGTACTCTGGCACTTCGTGCACTCCTTCGTGTTGCTCTTGATCCAGTTTGCCGTCTCACTGTCGTCCTGACATTTCTTCAGCCATAGCTTGGAAATCTTGCAAATCAAGGGCCTATGATCGCCTTCACGTTCGCATCCGAAACAGAACGAGTGTTCCTCGGCGCACTTGACAGTCGGAACGATAGTATCCAACGAGCGTCGCCCAGCAGCCGAAGAACACTGGACCGTGTAAACGCACGACGGGTGGGGGCAAAACCTGAGCTTTGGTATGCTCGCGACAAACTGCCGCACCAGACCCTCGCGGAAACGCTCCTTCGCCACTGGTCCGATCTGTTCAAATACAAATGCGTCCGGGACAAGTACCTTGCACTTCTCCGCCATGCATGCGAGCTGAACCTCTCCCTCACCGCGAATTTTGCCCTCCAAATACTGAGTCCAGCATTCCGAGCAGAATTGGTGCCCACACGCAAGAGAGAGAACTTTCTCAGGCTGTTCGTCGCAGCAGACAGGACACATAAAAGGCTCGGACTTGCTGGACTTGGGTTTGGAAGACGACGCGGAATCAGGAGAAGGGACAATGCCAGCTTTTCGCAGCATTCCCTGTTGATCCTCCACGAATTTCTCGATCGCCTGTTCCTTGTTCCAGTTCATGTAACGCAGGAACATCATCGCCGTGGGAAGCTAAGCGCGAAACGGTGAGCTACCGCGGCACGCGCCACGACTGGGAAACGACCTACGTCAAGTCCAAAAATGCCAGCAAACTGGTCTGCATCCTTCTGCATATGCTTTTCCAGCTCTTCCACGCTCAGAGACTTGTGGTCGACCTCGTACGTCTTGGCCTTGCCTTTGAGGATCATGCTCTCGTCCATGGCGAAGGCGCCATCGTCGCCGTCCGATAGATCGTCCTCGGGAGCTGCGCGCCACTTCGGGCTTAGTTAGCCGCTCGCGACAGATGGCCAGTGCACGTACCATCAGCCTGCGAGTCGAGCATCTCATCGTCCGAGTACTCAAAGTCAGAACCGGAGCCTTCGCCCTCGGACATGTCATAGTCGGAAGACATAGCGGCAATACAATAAGTGGTATAAGTTCAAATAAGTCTATGTGGCACAGTAGCTTTGTACAGGAGACGCCGTTGCAAAGGGCGAGGTGAGGTTGGATGGGAGGCACGTCTTGCGTGCGGGCAAGTATCATATATGACAAAGCTCAGGGGCCAAGCACGGGACCCGCCACAGGCGAGAGATGACTCCCTTTAGCATTTATCTCAGTTATCAGAGGCTCCGTAATGATTTTAGTTATTGGGGTGCTTTCAGTACAGACTTGGTTGGCATTGTAATGACTCATATCTGTCCCTGGGGAGGCGCTGCTCCGGGTGCTGGCGCCGCCGCCTCGGGCTTCATTGCCGGGAATAGTAGAACCTCCTTGATCGCTGTTTGAGCGCTTGTCAACATCGGCAGCCACCGTAGCGTTTAGTACTTACTAGCCGAGTCCGTCAAGAACATCACAAGACGGTCGATACCAAGTCCCCAACCTCCAGTCGGCGGAAGTCCGTGCTCAAGGCTAACAGAGTCGGTAAGTCCACCGTTGAGCCACACAAAAGCCTATACTCACGCATTCAGGAAGGTCTCGTCCACGCCCTGGGCTTCATCGTCGCCTTGCTCCTTTTGCCTTGTCTATTGAAAAGGGACACGCGTCAGGACTTTCTCGAGAAGTTGGCCGATTGCAAACTCGCCTGTTCTTCGAAGCGCTCGCGTTGATCAAACGGATCGTTCAGCTCCGTATATGCGTTGCAGAACTCCTTGGTGCACATGAAGCCTTCGAAGCGCTCGCAGAGACCCGGGCGCGAGCGATGACGCTTAGCCAGGGGTGACATCACTTGAGGGTGTCCGACTAAAATGCAGTACTTGAGTATAGTTTCACAAAGCATCAGCACTGAGGTTTACCGATAAAGGAGGGTGAAATACAGAGAGGCTCGATGAATTCTCCAACAAGCTGTATATTTCAGGTGAATTTGAGGTTGAAATGTGGCATGCATTTAAACTTACCTTGTCCAAGAGACGCGCGTTGGTCTTGGGTTCGCCGCATTCAACGTTGTGCTGAAATAGGGTGACAGAATGTGTCATCGGCCGAGCATGATTCTACAAGCAGCGTACTCACCTTGGCAGCTAGCTCGCGAAGAAACTTATTTGCCTCCTCCGTATGCAGAGTCTCACCAGGAGGGAACTTGACGTTCAACTTTTCCTCCAACGTCTCAATCATGTCATACCGCTTCCACGGCCTCTTAAAGTCCATCTCCATCTCCCGAGGGGGCTTTCCGTCCTTGCCCTCCTTTCCATCAGGATGAAATACGAGCTTGGTTCCACCCGTAAGATACTCGACCATACCGGTGACCAAGCTCTCCGTCAGATCCATCAAGTCGTACATGTCCGCATAAGCCATGTAAAACTCGCAGATCGAGAACTCGGGGTTGTGAGTCATATCGATGCCCTCGTTACGGAAAACACGGCCGATTTCATAGACGCGATCGAGACCTCCGACGATTAGTTCCTTGAGATAGAGCTCCGGCGCGATACGCAAAAAGAGATCGAGCTTGAGGTCGTTGTGATGCGTGACAAAGGGTTTAGCCGTTGCACCTCCCGCAATCATGCTCATCATGGGAGTCTCGACCTATACTTGCTCGTAAGCGTAGTTTGACAATATATGCGGCGAGCACTTACCTCTAGGAAACCAAGGGTATCCAAAAACCTGCGGATATAGTTGACAATTCGGCTCCGAGTTATAAATACACGGCGAGTATCATCGCTCATGATAAGATCCAAGTACCGCTTGCGATATCGCTGCTCCTGGTCCTTCAAGCCAAAGTGTTGCGTCGGAAGTTGATGCAAGTTGGGGGCGAGCAGCTTGATGCTTTTGACACGGATAGACAGTTCTCCGTTCTTCGTACGACCAGGGAACCCAGTGACTCCGACAATGTCACCGCGATGGAAATGAGAATGATCGTCGACAAATGTGTCGGGGGATTCAGCGTCCCTTCAAGAAAGATAAGGAATGAGTTCAAAGCTGTGTCACGCGACTTACTGAGCCATCGCCATAATTTGGACCTTTTCTCCTTCACCACGAAGGTCGTAGAACTTCAACTTGGCCCCTGAAGCTCGCACAGAATGGATACGACCAGCCAAAGAAACCTGCACAAAATCCACAGATTAATCCTGGCAACATCCAGTGGTAGAATAACTCACGATCTTGTCTTGGATAGCTCCACCGTTCTCAATCATCCCTGGCTTGCCGAATTCATTAACATAGCTCGAGATCGACTGCGTAACATCGAACTTGTGAGGGTACGGATCGGGGTTTTGTGTTTCTCGTAACTTCTGGATCTGGCGAGAGCGAAGCTCAAAGTATTGCTGTATAAACGGGATATAGTCTAAGATAGTGAGAAACAATCAAGAACTGAGCACGCAATACTACTGACGTTTGGGGTGAGCTCTTCCTCGCTTGGCCCGGCGTCGACCTTGGGCTTGCCTGCCGGCGGAGGGGGCGCAGCCGCCTTCTTGGCCGCCTTTTCGCGCTCCTTTTGGCGACGCTTGAGCTCTCTGAGGCGAACTAAACCCTTTATTACCCATGAATGCGAGTTTATATGACTCACGACTTGGAGATCATCTCCCCATTTACTGGGTCCTTGTGTAGGCCCTCTGCTGCCGGAGTCGACATGATTGTCCTAGAGTAATATGGGTGTACGGCGTTGCGTGTATTTCTGTAGTATGTGGCACTTAGGTGTGATCGAGTTAAAGGGCGAAATGGTGTAGTCAGTAACCGAAGCATGCAAATGCTTGCGTTCAGTTAACTTTTTTGATAATCGCGAGTCAGATCAGCTGTGGCAGTGTTGCGGTGTTTGAGACTAAACGCCGAAAACTCAAATATTTAAGGTATTTACACGCATACAACGCGTTGCGATGCCCGGGCTTCTTCTAGGTCAATGAGCCCGAGTTCTTGCGGCCGGCTGAACTGCATATGTTCTCAGTGACGTCGTATCTTTGTAGTTTTGCTAGCGATGGAACCTTTAGAATGACCGAAGGGCTAAGGTGCATAGAGTGGGGCCACTTGAAGCTCTGTGGAGAGGGCGCGGCAGTACCGCGCCACCGAACATGCTCATGAGCACCGAGCTCGATCCTCGCACCGCCATTTGGAATAAGTACCCAGCACATTGCAGAAGTCTGGTCATGGGTGCGTTCAATCAGGCTTTGCGATCCACCTGACCTTGCCTTCACAAAATATGTGCGTGTTATGGCACGTGACTCAACGGCCTTATGATCTCAATTCGCCATTTGCGCGATCACTAACGACTGCCCCTGCCTTCTTTGCGTGCTGTGGCGACACTGCCCAACTATATAACGGCTACTATGAGCTTTGTTGTGCAGGCTGCTGCTGCCATGGCTTCGCGCATTAGCTCTCGCAGAACAGAGTCTTACGGCTCGGGGCTGTCACCTGTCAACGAAGAAGACAGCGCAAACTTTGCTGCTCACGAACCTATGACCTATTCACGTCCACGCGGGAAGCAGCCTGCAGCTTTCCCAGACGAACGCACTCCACTTATCGCGCCTGAGGAGACAGATGCTGTACATCAGGCGGTAGTCTTGGATGACGAGGAGCTGAGCGAATATGAATCCGTTATGCTTCCAGACAGTAAGTAGAGCGTGCTGCTCAAAATAAAGCTAATAAAATTGTTCCCCGTAGTGTCATACGCTCAGGTTATAAGATCTTTTGCGTTCGTTCCCTTTGCTTGCTTTTCACTCTTTGCTGTGCTGGTCCTCCTCGTCACATTTGCATGGGCTCCCGGCCGAGACCAGCCTCACTCGAATACACCATACCCCTATTTACCACACGGTCGGGCTTTTCTTGTTGGTGCTGCGGGCTGGGTGGTGTCATACGCGTGCCGGACGCCTATTTACGCGGCGGTAACCTTGGGAGGCCGCTGGGCTAGCCTAAGCAGTGTGATTGTGGCTTCCGTATGTTCCGGTAAGGCCGCACTGTGACTTGCTCGAAAAGGACACTACTGATCACGTTGCTGGCCAGTTCTCGCACAAGAGGGTTTAAGACTCGGAGTGTTGATCTTGCTTGGTGTTCGACTACACACATGGTACGGTCACCCGCAATGGACTCCCTACCTAACACCACAGGACGAAGCATTTAGGGACGCATGGTGGATTGCCCTTGGCTGGTGCGTAGTGTCGCTCTTAATCACATGTGTGTCTGACCGCCACCGCAGGAGCACCGTGGAGGCCGGATTAAGCATCTTCCAGGGCTACGAGCAGCTCGCATTGTACAAGGATCTCTTCGACGCCCGTGACCGTGACGAAGAGACTTGGCGCAACACTACCATTAACGCTCTACAATTCGACTCGAGAGCAATTTCGCGCTCTGCTGCCTCGAGTACGGATGAGGATGCTAAGCGTGCAGCGATCCTATCGCCTTCCGATATCGCTTCTATTGTCGAGGAGGATCTTATCCAGAGCATCCAGTTGAGAGATAGGGAAGCACTTGAGCTTGTATTTGGAGTTCCTCTACCCGTAAGTAGAACGAATTTATGACGAATCTGCCCACTAAGCCAATTCGCATGATAGAATATACCGGTATTCATCTCATGTCTTCAACGCATCGATGGCCAGCTCCTGTCAATGGGGTTCACTCTCCTCGTTTCTGCTGCCTACGTCTCGGAACAGCGTACAAGGCTGTTTCGTGGCACTATCTTCGGCCTTGTTATCGCCCTGCACTCTATCTTGACGGTGGTTTGGGCCGAAGCCCTGCCGCGTATCGGAATCCACACTGCCAGCTATACTTCCCTTCTCGTCGCTATCGGAACATTCTTCACAGGTTTGGCTCTATGGGGAGCGCTGGAATAAAACATCTTGATTGCTTATACCCACTGCCAACGTTTGTTGTTTTCGTCACTTATGTTCTTGCTTTGGGCTTTCGGCCACTCCATCTCTGTACAATACGTGCACATGCTTTGAGTGAATATTACGATCACGATCTGTCCATACAAACGACTAATCCAAATTGATTTGCTTGCCAAACTTTGCGTACAAGACAACTTTGAGCTCCTTCATCTCTTGGTTGCATTCCTCTATCTGCGCCTGTAACTTGTTGATTTCCTCTTCGGCCGCTTCTTGGTCTTTTACCAGGAGCGCTTGAGCTCGGGGTAAGGGAATGCGGAAGAATGCTTCGCCGATTTTGTATCTAATCCAAGTTATCAGTCGACGACATAAAGCTTGTTATCGAGCATGCTTACTCAATGTGCTCATCCTCGTCCGCGAGTTCCAATTCCATCGCGAGATCGTCCAAGGCTTCCTTCTCGGACTGCAGACGCGTCAGTTTGCGCTCTGGGGTGTAAAGCTGCTAAGAATAACGTGCCTTTTGTTTAGCAACCGCCTCTTCTAGATTGTTCGCCCGAGAGTTGAGTTTAGAGAAGGAGTTTATTCGTTGCTGGTCCTCTGACAAAAACCAGGGGTTAGGGGCACGCATGTAATAATAGAAAATAGCCACTTACCCCAAGTCACCTCGGTGTTCTCCTCTGACTCGTCATCCTGGGGAAGCTATAAATTTGGTAAAGTTTATATCAACAGCTCTTGCATTTTTTGAATTCTTCGTACCATGCGCATTGTGGGGGAAGGAGTAGGAAGACGCGTGACAACCAGAGCCGGAGCCGGAGCTAAGCGCCATAATCCACGCTCACGCTCACACGGTCACTCGGTCTCTCAATGACCGAGGCCCAAATCTTCCGATTTTGTCATATT
>WSLO01000483.1:0-15837 GCA_019677385.1 Ceratobasidium sp. 392
GGGGCTTGCATAGTGTACTCGGTCGATTTTTCAATGTTCAAAGTATGAGAGGTTAGTCGTCCGCCATGCAACGCACCGAAGACCATTCTTTTATACACCATCCCACTGGGCTCAAGATATTGTGGCGAGTGACGCCAAGTTCCATTTAAAGACCGTTATATTAGGGAGTGGTACATACATAGAGCGCTCGGATACGAAAGCCGCGGTCAGCGCCCGCCCAAGAGCGGGACTTAACCCATTCGACGTAGTGGTTTGAGTCAACATTGGCGGGATCACTTTGGACAGCACAGCCTCCAACTCGTGACTCAGCTGCTAAGTCGGGCAGTCTCTCCGAACACCAATCCCTGTCTCCGAATCACGGCTTTGGAGACCGATCCCTGTCTCGCCTGCCAAGGAAGCAAGGAGGAGACGAGCTCTCCGGGGAGACTCTCCGTCTCTTTACCAACCCTAGGCACAACGACGCAAGACGAAACATCACGGACTAGAAGCCATTCGAGGAGGGTACCGAACAGCAACGATAATCCAGCCAAGGCGATGGCACATGAAGGAAAGGCCGGAATAAACACTGAAAATTGGGAGGATTATCAGCGTGAAGCGACAAGTCAACGACCAAATAGAGACGCAAGGAGATAAAAGCGCGAGAGCCGAGGGAGTGTATCCAGGCACACCGTTCGGTTGGACTTCCTGTGCCTCGAACCAAACATCTGCACTGCCACGCCTTTGCCACACAAACAACCAACCATCAGAAACAGGCTTGTAGACACTCACCATGAAGACACTCGGTCCAATGATGTCCCGAGCCCACCTTAGTATCTCAAATGTATCCCCGTTCCTTCAACTGGCTGGTAACGAGCAGCACCGGCCAGAAACTGTTTGGCAGTGAACTCCGCGCTTCCAGTTAGTTCCATATCTGTTCCCCGTCTGTTGTATTGGCCATTTCCCTGCGCGGTGATTTAAGAAACAGACACTCTCGAGGCACCTGATGTCCGGAAAACCGATGTTATTTTGTAGAATCGCCCCAGCGAAGGGCAGTACGTGGGAAGTCCCAGGTTGAATCGGTGCGAGTTTCCTTAGTCGAGACGAAACTACATAGATCGAAGACGAGTTCTCCAACAGCCAAGTGTGATCCAATCCGCCTGTGGTCAGCTCAAATCCATGCTTGCAAGGCCGGGTATATCCGCTAGAACGACTGGATTCGAAATGATTGAAGTCGACCTGGACGATTGAGGTGCAACGAAGCAGACGCCAGCTTTCTTGGCAGTGTCGGAAAAGGATATGGGTGGCGTTGTCTGATATGTATAGAAGAGTATATCTTCTTAAACGCAGGGTGAAGCGTTTGTCGAGCTCGTAGGTCGCCATATGTTGCTGTGAAATCGCTAATAGATCGCTATGGATTCAAACGGTAGGTACATGAGCTTATATACATCGAGAAAGGATAAATCGCGGGACATAATCGCGCATGTAAGTACAAACGGGGATACGACAATAATGTCGGGCGGATCTCGTTCAATAATATGGTTGAGGAGTACCCCGAGCCAACATCTGTAGAGGACCTCCAGGCCTCAGCTGTATCGCGAAACCAGACTTGGTGGCCGGAAGTATCATCGGCGACACCCTCTCTTTCTCCATCACCCTCCGGTCTTGGGTGTGAAGGGTCGAATCCTTCTTTGCGGTGAGCTAGTACGACTTGCAGGAGGATGACTTGGCGGATGACCCATGGACCGATAGTGTAGTAGAAAGATATGTTGATAACGAGTTGGTATCCGGCGAGACAGAGTAACGGCGGGGTTGGTCGGAATGACCGCTTTGCCGTGAAAGTTTGCCGAAGACGTTGTAGATAGCGTTGGAGATGAAGAGACTGGGTGGATTGTCGGCCAGCGAACTAGTAGCGGAAGGAGTCCGTAGATTCGCACATAGCGAGTACGAGTATAGTCGAGTCCTCGGTGAAGTGCAACTTCCATCCTGCGTCGGACCGAGTAGTTTTAACCACAAACGGGATGACAGGAGGGCCGATGGTCCTGAATTGCCATAGGCATAGCAGCCTTAGTCGTGAGGATGTGTTCAGATCAAAAAGCCAGCGATAAGATCCAGTTCGTGGATGTGTCGATACGGCCCCTTGCGATATCGTTCTCCGGCAAACCAATGATGGAACCAGATGTGAATTCGGCAGAGAGGCGTACCGTCGCAAGAGGGCAAGGCACTGTGATGCTGTCAGCTCAAACCCGATTCCTCGCAACGAAGAAACGAGATTCAAGACGTACCAGGATGTATTGGAGCTCTCTATGATCGGCGGGATCCACACGACCTTGGCCATTTGGTATGACCTCGACGCTGGTAGGGGTGGTAGAAGGTGGCAGATAATTTTTGCCTAGAGCAGGTGCATTCCTCGTTATCTAGTGCGAGGCACGCCAGGATAGGAGGAGTCAAGCCCGTCGTCTTGCGCAATGTTTGCGTAGATAACGAGGATGAGGACGGTCGAAAGAGAGGCGACGTGACCTTCGTATGGAGTAGATGAGTATGTCGAAGAGATACCCCAACTAACGGTGATATAGGCTGCGGAGGATCGTTTAGACAAGGGACCGATCGCAAGATGGTGGAAGGAGGATAATACCCACGACCACGTGGTCATGGAGCCAATCAAAACAAACATCGGGATCAAAAATAATCCCGCCGCACCCTGGTGCTCGCTATCGTGAAAGACCGCATTTCTATAATTTATATACAGATATTTCGCTCCAGAAGCTTTTTTCGTCAACCGCGACACTCGCCTCTAGCCCAGAAATCCCTCTGTCACACCCCGTGGTGAATCACATCAACTTCAAGCAAGCTGACTTGCGATTCGCTGACCAGGCATCGCAAAGGCAAAGTCAGGCTAATGCCCCGAGTTTTTCCGCCAAGATCACCTCCTATTTCGGTCGTTTGTTAGCTCAGAGTCGGGTCCGGTTCAGCAAGTCCCATCAGTACCTGCTTGGTTTGCTCGCAGAGCGGCTCACCTGGAACTCCGAGCTGGCAAAGTCTTCTGGCAAGTCCGTCCTCAGCCCTGAATGCAACAGGCGGGCTAGTCAGCCAAGACTCGTCATATGAACATCGGGGCGAGCTATCCAGGCACACCAGCTTATCAAATCCGTCGAACCGGCGGCTTCAAAGTTCTTCTCAGATGAAGTGCCAATTTAGTCTCGACACAAATTATCTGGCACACGATAGAATATGGAACTCACGAACTAGCGAAGTGCCATTTCATACCGAGCTCCGACACTAGTCACAGTATCCAAGTTGGATTATACCAAAGATGATGCTGTGGTATTAGTAGAGGCTCATCATGCAATATTATCATCACACTAAGTTCAGTTTTCAACCACGATTCGATTCACTCATCCACTTACAAAACGTAAAAGTACCTCTGACTTGAGCTGTTCCGGACCAGCCCCAAGGATAACCCCTCGTAATATGTGCCAAAGTGAACATCGCCTCCCAGCAAATGTTTTGTCTGTCGTTTTGACCTAAGGCTCGATTATGAGACGTATCATCTCGAGCTGCCCGATGTGTAGTCAGACACGACAGGAAAGCTCAAAACATAAGATATGCTATCGTCTTCTACTCACCATTACTTTGACCGCTTGCTACGTTCTCCCTCGGCCTAACCTTGCGTTGCTGATGCCGACCGAGCTAATGAAAAGTGGAAATCCGCGAAGAGTCAATTGAAATCACGCAGTGCGCCGCAGTATCTGGCTTATGGAGTAGACAGTCGAGAATATGAGGGTTAAAAACCAGTCTACAGGACAAAAAATAGAAGGACTTGGGTACCAAAAATAAGCGTTGTTGGAGTAGAACATACCGGATGTTGAACAAACATTGAATCGTTCAGGCGCACGATAGAAAGGCCAGACACGACACTAAGCTATAACGGCGATGGATCCAATGAACCAATCGATAATTGCTAAGAATAAAACCTCGGAGATAAACTCGCGAGAGCCGAGGGAAAGTATCCAGGCCCGACACCGAGCCGCCGGGTTCGGCGTCCTGAGCCAAACACCAGCACCGCCACGCTCGTAACTCGGATGATCACGGGAAATGACCCGAATTGACTCAATAGTTCACTTACCAGCGTCTACCTCAGAAGGCTTCCCCAATCTAGCCAGTTCCATATTAACGTACCCAAACTAACGTCGTTTTCATTCCGCCCCCGAGTTTGGCCGGTTTAAGTGGACCCAAGAACTCCTGGGGTTGTTGGTTTCTCCCAGTTCAATCTTTGCCCGTATGAGGAGCTTGATACATGAGAGAACATGGATCGACGAAGCCGTCGGCGGGAGCCAATTTTGAAAAGTTGCGAGTGGCTGGCAGCAAGGACGACGCTCTCGAAAGTGATTGGCTCGGGTCATCCAACTACTAACAGAAGAAACTAGAGACCTAGCCGATAAAGGAGAGGCTACCCGTGGGTACTTAGTTGGCAGAACCCTTGGCGATGTAGACGCGAATACAGGAAATGAGCCAAGATTTAATCGAAGTTGGACAGTCCAAGCAGAGCACGGGACACGGTACGGCACTAGATCGGGTATTCAGGATCGGCTGCGTGGTCGCCTCCTTCTATGTATCCTGTCTAAGAGTGTCGGAGTGAGATCGAGACATGATAAATCAGACAACTCGGAGAGGGGATCAAAACCCGTAAGCTCGAGCACTTCGAACCAGAGGAGAAGACCTGAGGTATCACGCACCAAGGTTTGGCCCAACTACCGCCTTGAGGGATACTGCCGCCATCCTCGATTGCTAGCTAAGCTGCGGTCGTGACGGCCTTGGCGAGCTGACTGATGCTAGAGTAGGCGGATTTGAATGGCCCTCGTCCGGTACGAGCGTGTCGCAGGGAATAAGTAGAAGACATCAGAGAGGAGAGCTATTTGTTCGGAGGAATACTAGAGCACGGGGCTTGTCTTTATTGATAAGTAGCCGGAACGCCGCGAGGTGGGTGGAGAGGTTCGGGTAGGGCGAGGTCGTCGTCGATTCGGACCGTTTCGGGTGAGGTGCACGTGACTTCGGGTTCGACCGCCGAGTATCCGCAGGAAAATATCCTCATGAAAATGCGAGGACGAAACTAGTGCTCCTGATTGTTGATCGGTATTTCATCCCGAGGTTATATACATGAGTTCTGATTCTCTAGAATGAATCTGTTGTCGACCCTGGAATCGGACTGCCTGTTCCGTGCTCGGCTCTCAAGGCTAGTGGTAAGTCCTGATAAAACGCCCATTGGTTTGCCTATCCATCCAGCCATGAGATGTACGAAGGCACAACTGGTACTGGACTGTTGTCCAAAATACGCATAGTCACCTCCTAGCTCCAGAACCCGTTTGTTGTACTTCACGAGCGCATCTCCGGCCTATTCGGTGCAATGCGTACAAACTCTCCTCCTACAACTCATTACTCGACCAGCGCCCGTCGCTCTTTTGAGATGATCTGGGGCTTACATGTCTTTATATTTGCTGTTTTTGCAATAATTTGCTGCGTATGACATGGATCGGACAAAGCCGAGGGCGGTAGGTCCGGGTCGCGCAGGATTATGAAGTTGTATTCGATCCGTAATCCTTTGAAAGCATTTCATAATGTGTGACGCTCAGCGCTATTAATGTATAGATACAAGTACGTATATATGACATCCTAAGGAGCGTGATAAAGGGTGCTGGCTTATTTGAGCCCGTTTATATCTTGGTTGGTCCCGCCCCGATCTCAATTTAGATAGCATGCGCAAAGAAAAACACTCAAAGGGCAGATCTAACGTCATACACGGTTTGGAAATGGATTTCGCACTAGGTATTTCCTAAGACGCAAGGACAAAAACACGCATATAAGATCAATAGAAGAACTACAGCGCACAGATCGAGGTCCAAGCGTCACCATGCACAAACTGGGTAAAATCGACTAAAGCTCGACGACGGACGCTCGTTGATGAGATGCAAAGCAGTGATTCGTCTAGGGTCTGCCTCAGCTCGGGTGAAATCCAAACCAACGGCTTTCCATCGGTCGAAGTCACCCAGCCACGGTGTTCTGCATGCATACAACGAGCGAGCTGAGAGCTGGTTGCTACACGTTTGTCTCCCACGGCAGACGGTGGAAGAACTCGTATTTGGGTTCCTACAATGCAATATAATGTGAGTTAACAAGCGCTGCGATACGATGCCGGATGTACCTGGTAGAAACTGGGGACCTTGCACGAAGGATGCAATGTGCGACTCTGCATCCCAGATGCGTATCGTATTGTCTTCAAAGCCAGAGGCGATGCGACGGCCGTCAGGAGAGAACGCAACGGACATAACCCGATTTGTATGACCGCGCAGCGGCTCGAGTACAGCTTCTCCAGTCTCAGCGTCCCAGATGCGCACTGTCTCGTCCATGGATCCCGAGGCAATCCAACGACCATCGGGAGAGAACGCAACAGACCTCACCCAGTTATCATGCCCTTGCAGAGGACCAAGTACCGTGTCGCCGGTCTCTGCATCCCAGATGCGCACCGTGTTGTCATCCGAGCCTGAGACAATCCGACGACCGTCTGCAGAGAATGCGACAGACCTCACATAGTCTGAGTGACCTGTTAGCGGTTCGCGTACGACTTGACCAGTCTTCACGTCCCAGATGCGGATCGTTTGATCGAAGGAGCCTGAGACAACCCAAAGGCCGTCCGCAGAGAATGCGACTGACGATACTCCTTTTGTGTGTCCTGTCAGGGGTTCGAGTACAGCTTGGGCGGTCTCTGCGTCCCAGATTCGTATTGTTGTGTCACCCGAGCCTGAGACTATGAGACAGCAGTCTGGAGAGAACGCAACAGAGTTGACCGAACCCGAGTGACCCTGCAGCGGTTCTAGCACAGCGTCGCCAGTTTCCGCATTCCATATGCGCACGGTTTCATCATCAGAGCCTGACACCACCCGACGGTTGTCTGAAGAGAACGCGACACATAGCACCCAGTCCGTATGACCATTGAGGGGCCCGAGTACTAGTTTGCCTGTTTCAGCATCCCAGATGCACACTGTCTTGTCGTCAGACCCAGAGACCAGATGGCGACCGTCAGACGAGAACACTACAGAGTTCACATCACCAGAGTGCCCCTTCACGAGACGAGACTCCTCATACGTTCCCGCATCACCTCCACTCGCTACGTCCCAGATGCGTATCGTCTTGTCCAAGGAGCCGGAGATGACTCGACGTCCATCAGGGGCGAACGCAACAGACCTGACCCAATCAGAATGGCCGTCTAGTACCCGGATAGGATCTCCAGTCTTCACATCCCAGATGCGCACCGTCCTGTCGGCAGAACCAGAGACAACCTGACGACTATCAAGAGAGAATCCGACAGACCACACCCTGCTGGAATGACCCTGTAGCGGCGCAAGTAGTGGGTTGCCTGTGGTTGCGTCCCATATACGCACAGTGGAATCGTCGGAACCCGAGGCGATCATGATGCCATTACGGGAGAATGCGACCGAGAGTATCCCTCCTGCATGACCTTCTAGCGGGTCTGATACTGCATCGCCCGAGTTTGCATCCCATACTTGCACTGTCTTGTCGTCTGAACCTGAGACAATCCACTTGCCATCCGGGGAGAATGCGACGGACCGCACCGAGTGTGAGTGACCATGCAGTGGGCCAAGTACAGATTCGCCCGTGCTCGCATCCCAGACGCAGATTGTTGCGTCCATAGAGCCCGAGACGATGCGGCTACCGTCAGCAGAAAACCCGACTGATAGCACCCACATCGAGTGAGCTTGTATTGGGTTAAACCTTGCGTCGCCTGTCTGTGCATCCCATACTCGAATTGTCTCATCATCAGCGCCAGAGGCTATCCATCGACTGTCAGGAGAGATTGCCACGGAGTGGACCACTGCCGAGTGACCCTGCAGCGGTCCCAGCATTGTATCGCCAGTCTCAGCGTCCCAAACTTGTACTGCACCATCCGCACATCCCGAGACGACGCGACGACCATCCGAAGAGATAGCAATAGACCGTACAGCGCTAGACGCCGATATGGTACGCAAACATGGCGTCCAGTTCTGCTCAGCGCCTTCCGTAACGAAGAGTAAGTTTGGAAAGCGAGGTCGCATACGCTGCGCAATCATCGAGTTAGCTGGCGCAAATGCGAGTGCCGATATGTAAAGATGAGGTGCGCTCTTCGATATAGGATCGTAGAACGACAGCACAAAGCGGTATGCGTCGTTCACGATGGCGCGACAATCTTGAACCCTCTCCTGAGCAGGAGGGTGGTATCAATAGATCGGTAGTTTGTCAAGGTGATTACTTACAGATACGGGACACTGAACGAACTCAAGCAGGTTGGCTAGTGCGATGGTTAGCCTTCCAAGCAGGCTCAGGGCTTCAATCCAACAGAGCAGCTGCTGTCCAAATATGAAATCATGGATAGCAGCATCGAGTGTACCCGCGGTGGTAGCGGCGACGTGGCTGGACCAGTACAGACAGCTATAGCTTAGATGTGGGGGAATCGCCTCTCGGACCCGTACCGTGATATCCGGCACATCGCTATTGAATATATCAGAGCTTTCAAACCCACAGATGTTGAACATTAGTCCCTCCGACATGGTTTCAAGGCAGCATTCTGCAAGTATGGAGTTTTGCCGCTCGAGGCCCACGCAGAGCTCCTTTGAGCGCTTTGAGTCGGTGATATAGTCCATAAACGAATAGTGCGCGATGCGAATAGCGCTGGTTTGCTTGTCAAAGTATAGTACCGAAGATAGCCGGTCCACTACTAGATGCAGAACGTCGCGTGGTATCCGCCCACGGAGCAGCCAAGCGAGGTCTGCAACCGATAGTGGAGTACGAGATGCAGTGACCACGACCACGCCAAGACACGCTAAGGTATACTTCATGTTCTGGTCAGCACCGCCCTGTGCAGTAGCAGTCAACGCAGTTGTGTATAGGACATCGAGGTCGGCCTGGGAACCGTTCCCGTGAGTGCCGGCTAACACCTGATCCAAGCGTTCGCGGCGGTTGACGCCGATCCGAATGAACTCACACGCCGTTCGTGCCCAGATGAAGAGGCCGTTAGAGCGGAGCGATAGCTGATCGGCCGCATCGTTCGGCCACCCGTCTGGCATAGGGGTTATCTCGGCTAAGCGCTCCTGGACGAAGAGACAGATGTCGGATCGTGCGTCGTAGTTGAGTACGTTGTACTCCGCACGCCAGGTCGCATCGGTATGTCCAAAGAATTGGACTATGTCTAGATCCGGGCGACTTGTGACGATGACTTTCAGCCAGTCTCCGAGTTCGCACATCCCTCGTAGACATCCCAGTAGCTGCGTTCGGGTCGTGACATCCCCGCATTCGTCTAGCGCATCTACCAACACGACGAGCCTGGCCGCTGGGGGCTTCGCTTTGGCAAGATTATTTAGCAACCCACTCACAAGCGCTTCGTATAAGGGCTGGATATGCCGCAGATGTAGCTTTGGGTCCTTGCCGATCGCTCCGATAACCTCCTTGCCGTAGGCTTCCCATCGAATCGCCAGTCCATGGAGTACCGTGGTGAGAACCCGACGGGGGTCGCGCAGCTCAGGGGTGTCGCGTTTGCAGAAGAAACTACATGCCAGCGTACTCTCCAGATCAAGCCTTTGACATACCGAGGCGGCGATCGTGCTCTTGCCTAGACCGGGTAGGCCGTGCACCCACGCAAACCGCGGTCCAGCGCTCGAGCGCCCAGCCCAAGCAAGGATGTCATTGATGATGTCGACTCGAGTGCCTTCGACGCAACTTCGAGCAGGGTCATAGTCTGCTAGGTCGACCGGCCTGAGCTCTCGAAGCTTCTCGCGGGTACCTATAGAGCATCAAACGTATCCCGTCAAGGTCGCCGCAGTGAGGAAAGCCGCAAGACATACTCGCGAGTTCCGCCGCACGAAGTGTTTGTACGCCGACTTGCGTGTCGAAGTCCTGCCTCAGCCTCCGAAATCGATCTACGAATCCTTCCGTTTTCTCTCGCAAGATAGAGCTCAGTGTGACGCGGAACGCTTGCTCTAGGTTTCATCGAGGTCAGCTGCTCGCACACAACGATCAGCAGATTCATAAGCACCTAAGGAACCGCGAGACTTGTACTTCAGGACGAACAACGAGACGTCTTCGATCAGGGTCAGCATCGCAGTCACCGTCCTGGTCAGATCGTTGTCCGCCAAATCCTTGACCGACTCGATAGAGGGCTTGATTCCAGCGATGCTCTCTAATAGCTCGTTTAGGTTCGCGTCTAGTCTCTCTTCCTTTTCCAAGCACTGCAAAAGTGAATAGAGCGGGGCAATGAGTCGGGTTCGGATAGTCAGGGCAGGCACACACCTCCCATGCCTTTGTCAGCAGCGAGAACGTTACCTTGGCACCTCCTGTCGGGTCTAGCTGTGTCGTAGGTCCAATAAACGATTAAATAGTGAATCAAGCTCAGCCAGGTGACTCACCTCCGCTATCGAGCCACCAATCGCGAGAAGTACCTGGAACGCATCGCCGGCCTTACCGGTCCTCTCCTTTATGCCTGGCTGCTTTTTCATTCGCTGAACCTTGTCGAAGGCCTCGGTATAGGCTCGAGCGGTCTACGATCATACAAATTAATATCACGCAAGGTTGATGCAGAGATACCTGCCTGTTCCTCCGTCAGAGGCGTGATCTGTATGCTGGACATATTGCTACATTCTAGAACTCAACCATAAGTGAATGCAAGCGGTAGGATGAGTGCTGTCCCTACCGATTGATATGGTGCTTTGGTTGGCGAGTTGTGGTACAACATACGCCGCGCGTCCGACTTTATCACTAAATGTATGCACCTCGGTGACCTGAATCGTAATTGCGGAGGTTTCGTGCACATCACTGGCCGATACACCGTTAGCGTCATCGGAGCAAGTTTCGAGTAGATTGTCCCTGGCCCACCATGGTAGGAGCAATTCTGCCCAGTGGAGCTGTCGTCCTTTTTTAATTGGCGGTAGTTTGTGAGCCTTGGCGCCATCCACATGTATCTCAATGACGGTGTCGTAGTTTGAGGTGTTGGGTTGCAGTTTGATCTCTGAACCATAGCTGACTGAGCGAGTACAGCACGAACCTGTTGAGCAGAACACACCTTGTATCCAGTAACGAAACCGTGTCTTCACCTCTATATCTTGCTGCGACACCATAGTGATGGTTAAAAGAGAGGGTCGAGGGGAAGAACAACCCGGATCGGGCAATAGGCGCCAGCACGTGTTAATTTACTAATTCGACTGCAACCAATCGGATGCCGACCCGCCGCCCAGCCGTTACTTTGGACTGAATGGTCACCATATCCTCGGTCACTTGATGGTGAAACTACCGTCAAGCCGTCTTGCGAGGTTGGTATAGAAGAATCCACAATATGGTTCGGCTATAAAGTGCTATGTTAGTAACAGATGTTTGTAACGTAGCGTTTTTAACCTGTATTTAACACCTATGCGAGAATCTCCCCAAATCGGCTTGTCATAAACTATTTCATAAGGTCTAGAGCGGACCCATGAGCCGCCCGAGAAATTACCGAACAGGTGACTACAATTCAGCGAATGAGCGTTGCATTATGATTTGTATACTTGTTCGCGAGGTGTGTGCCAAATTCGAGCTTACCAAAATCGCACCATTCTGTCCACGGGTGACTTTTCGAGTTTTGGTTGAACAGGTCGAATTTCGTATTGAGAATCACGTCGGAATCACTCTTCAACCACTCAAGATATAACGCTTCTTAGCGATGGGAAGTAAAGCAGTAAAAGATGTATTTAACCCGGTAATGATACTAGCTAAGGGTACAGGCTTTATATACTAGTGAACTACGGTCGAGTCATAAGTATTAAGCACCTAAGCGATAAGTGAATCACTACGGATCATACGGTCGCTTATACGGAACATACAAGCGACGCTTAACAGCGTGTATCTTAGTCAATCTCTTCAACATTTCGTGTTGCCTGTATGACCTCGGTTGGGGAAGTTTAACATGATTTCTCTTAATCCTATCAAATGCGTCTTGTACCAGTCTTCTAAGTCATCCAACAACACGGAAGCTCCCAGTATGTCGTATACCGCCAAACTTGATCGACTACGTGCCGCCCTGCTGCACGCATATGCTGACATATGCGCAGATCTTGATAGAGATTGGACCGCTATTGTTTTCTGGTGCTACTACTCAGTACAAACTAGACATTGAGACTTTCAGTCATAGACAGATGTAACGAGGGCGGCGAGGGGTTATTTTACGATAAGCTCGAACGGGCTCTCAAAAAAAGTGAGATAGCACACCGAGAGGTTTGCAAAATGCTGCGAGCCTATAATTCTTCTTATGCGGCTCGTGCGACCTTCGCCAGCCAATACTCGGAGAAGACAAAACTCAGCGTTGGCGGTAACTGAAGGCGAAAATAGTACAATTTGACGAGGATATTTCGTAGATGGACGATTTTCAACTGGTACCTAGAGGCGACCGAGAGCAAAAACAGGTCAGAATCGTCGTCTTCGGTAGAAAGATCGCCGTTCGAGCCGACCGAAGAAGACGAAAAAACCGGGAACACTTATCTTGAGCGATGGCTCAACGAGAAGGATAAGGTCGGGCCAGCATCCTAGCGTGGTGATCGGCAACGAATAGACGATGCTCCAGACGAGAAAACACAGAATATGATTGTGAGACAACGGAAGAAAATATGTAAGAGATGAGTACCACGTGATTGTAGGCACAAATGATTGCAAACACAGGGACCAAAATCAATCCCGTGGGTATTTTTATCATTAACAATTGCATTATACAAGCTTCGGTTCATGGCATGCGAACGTGTCATTCACGACGCACCTCGCCTCGCAGCTAGCCTGAAAGTTCCAAATCTAGCATCCACACAAAGTTTCAAGTCAACCGTGTTGAGCATTCTCTCGACTAGTAAGGACTTACTATGAGCCGAGTTGAAGTCATGTCATACCGAGACGCCCTAGCGGGTGTGAAGGCGATAGAAAGTATAGCCCGCACTCTTGCTGGTTTCGTCATCCAGTGCTCCCTGATACCAATCACCGATCCAGGCTGGTCCCAGTCACAGCCCGAGCTGGTTTCTACTCTCCCGGATAATTCCTGTACTTGATTTGACATTCATGATTAAATCAAGTGACCATCAGACCAATGATTCAAACTCACCTACGCACCCAATTCAGCCAGACCGCCTGATTACCAACCTTGTGCCTCCGTCTCCTTGTACCAAACACCTTTACCACCGCTCGCCATCCGACAATACAACGGGGCAAAAAAGCGAGAAGGGTGACTCAAACGGTTCTTGCGAGGTTTATGTGTCTGACTTCTGCCTCCAAGCCTACTTGTCCAACCTAGAAACACCGATGAACGGATGGGGGTTAAGACTCGAGAGATACTCACCACGGATCACCATTAATTGTTTCATTATATCTCAACCACTTCCACATCCATCCGGCTCGATTTATTTATTGCCTCGGCTTGCCAAACGTCAGCTTTTAAATAGAGATACTTCGACATGACCACGCATCACTCACAAAAGCAAAGAGAGCTGAATCGTCGCACATACCAGGGCAGCTTGCCCACAGCCTGATAAAAGAAATGACGTGCTCTATACGAACCAATCAGTCTAAGAGTCGGTAATAACCCTGCAAGGTCAAGCATGATTAGTAGTGTCAAAAGGTAGCATCGCAAGGAGAAGCGCACGAGTAAATTGGGAATGAGAGCCCCTCGAGAAAATCCTGAAAAATACGACGAGACCTCACGATTGAAAAAATCCAGGCAGGACACGACAAACGGTGAGGGTCAGTCGATACAACGAATCGAACCAACGGCTAACAACGGAAGTATGACGTAGATCAGGCAATCCATCCAGGCACGCTGTCATGATCGGCATCAAACCTAATGGGAGCAGCACCAAACCCACTCGTTGGCTAAAAGCTTGAAGTGCACATAAGAGCAGCCTCACCTGCAACGCAAATGCCAAGCCAAACCCACTCCGGACCGTACTCCAAACTCGCGTTTCGATGGAATCAGCAGACCCGACCGGGGATACAACCGGTAAGAATCCGCTAGTTAATCCTAAGGTAGATGAGAGGAGGGACGAGGGCAAAGCGTGGGAATTGACCAACGCGCGCAAGCCGTGTTTGGGAAAAAGAAATTGGGACTCGAACGATGTGAAGAACCGTCTGGGATCAATAAACCAAAACCCTCGCGACATACTGCGAGCAACGCGCACGATTAGCAAAATGAACTCACTGAACAATCTCAAAACACGGAAATGCGGAGATAAGAACGCGAACCCGAGACAAATCCATCACGGCACGTCGTACCAAGACGTCGACTTCGAGCTTCTCGACACTCTCCACGCCGCCGCGTTCCTAGCCACAAAAAATATCTAGAAGTTGACTTACTGACGACAATTAGAACAAATCCAATATTGAGAAAGCCCATATTATGAGTCCGTGTTCAAGCAAACGCGCAGTTACGTTCCGCTCCTTTGTTTTCGTCAGTCTGAGTGTACTCAAACGAGGAGTGAATGATGCGTCCGCAATTCCGGTTTCTTCCAACTCGGTTTTTCGTCCGCTGCATTGATCATCCCTTGTCCCCGGTGAAAGTCTCAAAGCCATGCATCCTCGACTGCCTCGTATTCGAACCCCAGACCCGATACCCAAATTCCAAGCCCGGCGAATCTTCAAAACCCATCCCAATCGCCAAGGTTCAGTAAAAGTGACAAAGATCGTGGCGACGTTGGAAGCGGTTCGAGAAGGAACGTCGATCAACGAATGAAGTCCCCCTATCCAATGCGATTTGAGGTGAGCACCCAACTCTTGGCCTCATCGAACCAGATTCCGCAGCTGCCTTTGTTGCAGCCGCAGCCTACTCTTATCCGGCTCTGGCTCGTAGGGTATAACGTCCGCCCTAGTGATTAGGTACGTGAACTCGCGGTTGGACGATTCACGATGAGATATATGGCTTGAAGTGGTGGAGGGAAGAGACGGGGACGAAGATAGGGTGGAGGTCCACTACAAGGAGAGCAGGCTTGAACAGTGAATACGACATTGATGCGAGGGCGACCGTGAATGTTGCGATCCAGGTTTGGACTTTGGGATCGTGAAGACTATATAGGTCCAGTAGGAACTCGCAGGTGATAATACGCAGAGCCAAACGAGGCAGACAGAAGAGTAGCCAGGTATTAGCTAAAGGCTAGTTACGGTTCTTGTTTGCCAGCAGGGACAGGTTGGCTTCTTGAATCTATCGGCAAAGACGCAAGGGCTGATGATACACTCGAGGCGTGGACGCCGAAGTCATGGGCCAAAGTTCATAGCCGATCTCTAGGTTCGAGCTCATAAGTTGTTGGATTGTTCAGCAAAGGAGCGCCTGGTGTGCGGACCTGCTCAAGCGGTCGATTCCTTGGCCGCTCCTAGGCGACCTAGGGATGGAATGGGCGATGCCCAACATCGGACGAACCGACGCAAGAGGGTGAAGTGCTACAGTGTGATTAGCTCGAACTTAGTGTCAGCGTGAAGGAGGAAACGAGGAGCGCACCTTACAAAGAATTATTGCTGTCGATGGGATCCACACGGTCCCATCGAGCCAGTCTCTCTCGGGGCATGATTTTTGGAGTCAAGTGAAGTGCTTATCTAGGATGCCGGATACGTCGAGTGATGAAAGCTGAGAGATGGCCCAGCGCAAAGGAATGTCCCGGGCCGATGCCGTGATGGTGGGACGAAAATTAAAACAGTAAGCGCCACGTGACCTCAGGCACAAATGATCGCAAAGAATCACCCCTCGCTTTAGGGTTGGCAAGGAGGCTGCGATTTCTCCGGGAGACAGCGTCTCCTGTGGCTTCTCTCGCGTGCGAGAAAGGGTCT
>WSLO01000484.1:0-15805 GCA_019677385.1 Ceratobasidium sp. 392
TCCTTTTCCTTTACAAAGTATAATGACAGGACTGTTGAATGGTTTGAACTATGACCTCAAGTTGTATTTAAAATTTCCCTTAGACAAATGTTGGATACATTAAGTTCACGTGACTTTAACGCGTTTGCACCACTCTTTTGGGAAGGTAGATAGGAACACACAAAGCGAGGGAGGGTGATAGGTAATAAAGGAGCAGCAAGGTAAGATAAAGGAGCTAGCTAGGACTTGTTGAGGGCTGATAAAGTCGTAGGTGCGATGCGTCGTTTATTTTGGCCGGTTCGGGTGCCGCTGCTGTTGCACTTGATGCAGATGACGATTATGATTCGGCCGTCGGTGGGGTGGCTGGCGACAATGATTCGGCATCGGGTGTGCGAGATCCGACTGTACCGACTGTATCTTCTCCAGACGCATCGATGTATGCGCAGTGTATGTTTTGTGTTTTAAGTGTCCTCCCCAACACCATGTCTACAAAAATGGTTTGCCTGACACTAGCTCAGGAAGTGTGGGCACTCAAAATACTCATTTTTATAGCTTTCTTTTGGTGGGCCAAGCTTAGCCGCGTATTCTATACTGTATGTTATATTGTGGCCCAGCTACAGCGTCAGACTTCGTCTGAAATGTTCTGTCCCCTCAGCAAACAGTAGTAGACGGTGTGCAAATCGTAATGCATGTTCCGACTTCTAGCTCTGGCTTACAGGCTTTCTTTGGGATAATTTCTAGTTTGGCCCAAAACCACGAGCAAATTGGCATATACTAGCATTTAGTCCCTTCCACCACACTTTGATACCAGAAGAGGGGTTCTGATAAATGTTGGAAGCTTGGATAGATTGGTTCACGTGACTTTAACGCGTTTATACCACTTTTTGCGATAGAAACAAGTATTACAAGATAGCACTATACAAAGCGGAAGGATGATGGGCAATAAGGGAGGAGAGACCAGGGTGAGATAAAGCAGCAAGGATTTCAAAAGTGACTAGGACTTGTCAAGGGTTGAGATGGTCGTTGGCGCAATACGTCGCTTCTTTTTGGCAGGTTCGGGTGCCGCTGCGGCCGCTGCACTTGAAGATGATGATTCGGTCGCTGATGGAGTAGGCTCTGTGCTCGGACCCGGACCAGGAGCCGTAGCATTCGTAGGCGTCGTGGGAACGGCCGGTGATTCGGCACTCCGTTTCAACACTCCAGCGCTCGACGAACGCGGAACCGAAACAGGAAGCGGGGCCGTTCCAATAGCTGGCGACGCGCTCGGTCGGACGGGTGTACGACCCGACATCGAATGAGAGTGCGAGTGACCGTGGGAGTGAGAATGGGACGCTGCGATAGAATGCAGTTGGAGGTTGTGTTGCTGGGTGTGGTATAAAGGTAAGACGTCATCGAATACGACGAGCGAGCAGTACCCGTCTGAGGATGCGAGCATTAGGGATTGACCGTCTGGAGCCCTACAATTCATCGTTAGTTAAGGAAGTGATGGAGAGTGAGAAAACGGGAGAAACATACCAAGCCATATCCGTAAAACTACTATAATGCAGATTCGTAAACATGCAAATCGGCCCAGCTTGTTGCGTATCATAGATCATGACCGTGTCTTGGGTCGCTACTGCGAACAACATCCGATAGGGCAGCGCAAAGACCGACCCGGTGCTCTTCATGGGTTCAGTCGTCGGTTTGGGTTCTGGGAGTGTTTTGGACGAGCCGCTTGGTGTAGGTGGGACGGATCCGGGTCCGCTCATCGACACATTGGATGGGGCGGGTGAGGGAGGTTGAATTTGTCCTTGGCCTGGGCCGGGACCTGGACCTGATGTATTTCCTCCACCTCCACCTAAATCAACTTGAACGACTTGTTCTTTTCCAACCTCCAACGCGACTCTCTTCATTTCGCCAGCGCCAACCACATTGGATCTAAGCTCGAACAACAACGGACAAAACTTGACAGCGACGCTCGCGCGTTTGTACCCAGGCAAGTGCGCAATCGGGTTTTGTCCGCTCGATAGACCGGCACGTGCATAGATGTACACGCTCGATTGGACAGTCGCCTCTGCACCCGTGAGCGGTTTTTCGCGTTTCGGTCGGACGGGCGGGTCGTCTGGTGCGCGACTGGACGCGCGTGAGCTAGGCGCGGGTGTTCCTGCCCGAGCGTCGGTTGTAGGAATGTGGGCGCCGTGATCATCGAATTGGCCGGCGGGAGTGAGCATGAGCGCCCCGTCAGGGCTAAACGTCAACCTTCGGAAAAAGTTGGTAAAGTTTTCGTCGCCGTAGAGTTTAGTCGCCCATGCGGCTGTATTCGAGCTCGTCGGGAGCGGGGTACGGATAGCCGGTAGCGGAGGCATCGGGCTTGGGGAGCGACCATACCGGCTCGAATGGGGAGGACTCGGTGCCGCAGAGCTGAACGAGGACCGCCGTGAAGACGAGGGTGGGAACATGGGTGCCGAGGTATGTACAGGCGTGCTCGCAATGGATGTAGCAGGCGTGAGCGGAGCTGTAAGTTGCGGGGCGGTCGAAGACGCACGACGCTGTTGATTATTCTGGCTCGACTGGTTCGGTGTAGAAACAACAAGCGTCGTATCGAGTTCGCTCGGCCGTTCGCTAGCCGAGGTAATAATCGATTCACTATCGCTCGCGTTGGACTGACGCCGGACCATACGCGGCGGCGGATTCCGACTGGGCGTACGCGTCTGACGAACTTTCATCCGACTGTTTTTGCCCACCGCATGGGTCTCGAACACGCCGCGTTTGGTCGAGATCGCGTGCACGTGGACGGATCGATCTGAGCTCTGGGTCGCCAAAAATTCGTTGAGCGGGTCCCAGGCGACGCCCTGGACATAGTGCGCGTGCTCGGTGATTTCGCGGACGACGGTGCCGTCTGTGCTGTTGTGTACCCGAGCGGTGTTGTCGGTGCTTCCGGTCACGATGTATTCGCCGTTTGGGCTCCAGGCGAGGTCGTATACTTCTCGGGTGGTCGTTCTAAAGACGTATATTACTGATAATGTTGATGAGGTTGGGGCGGAGCGAGGGCGCTTACCGAATGACGACGCGGGCTCGCCAGTGTTCTTTCTCGTATTGCTGTTCCTCGGCGCTGTCGCCGAAATTGTGAACTGGTCGGTCGGTGGGGGACCATATGGCGAGCATGCCGTCGTCTCCGGCGGATGCGATAAATTCGCCTTGGGTCAAATTGGTCATATGTTCCATGTGGGTTTGATGAGCGTGTGCGTACCGTTTGGACTGAACCGCACCACGTTGACCGCGGCGGTGTGTTTCGCGAGCGTTGCGAGGTATTCAACGCGCGACGGTTGGGGCGCAGTCGTTCCAGAAGAGGGCGTGACGTTGGGATATACCATCCACACCTGGCAATCCAGCTCAGCGCGACATCTAATATAATTTCCCAAATACTCACCCGAATATTATTATCTCCTCCACCCGTGACAAGCCTATAGCACTGCCCATAGCCAGGCCCGGTCGCGTCCTTGTCCTTGTCGCGTCCTTGTTGTATCCTGGGCGCAACGAGCTTCTTGAGCTGGTTGACGGGCAGCGGCTGAAAGTCACAGGCGTAGATGGGCTCGCTGTAGTTCTTCTCTGCGCTGTGGTGCCATCGGATCTCGAGCGTGCGGACTCGTACAGACATCGTCGTGGTTCAGGCTGCGCTTGCTGGGTCGCCGCTGATCGTCCCTCGTGAGCGGGTCTTGCTTTGCGCGTGCTTGGCGCTGCTGGACCTTCTCAGTTCAGGGTCCTCCTGCTGGCCAATCATCGTTTGTTTCTTGACTTGCTCTACGGTTGCGAGTCAGACGTTGTCATGACTCGTGTGGAAGGCGTGCTAGTGTATCTCTGGTATCCCAGGTGCTTCCTTGACAGTCTGTTTCTTAGGAAACTAATATCTCGATTTGACCAATACAAAATGCACGCTTTGCTTGGATGACCTGCTTTAGTTTTGCCATCTTCCTTGGTTTCAGTGGCTGATAACTCTACGCCAACCGTTTTATACGCTCCAAGACCCAAATTTATTCTATTCTAGTGAGGCTGGCTATTTGAGTGCTAATTACTTGTGACGAGACAATTTATCGGTTTTCGGAAACGCTATATGATGAATCCGGGCGTAGAGGAAACTCCATTTTTGTACAAATTCCTAGTATCTTTCTTGGGCACCACAGAATACGAAGTCTCTCGTTCGGTCATCCGTTCATGGTTACAGCTCCTCATCGGTATCTCGTTGTCACTCTGCGTTCCCAGCTGGCTGGCTGAATACCTGAGGGTAGACTCGTGTGTATGCTATCCATGAATATGATCGGAAATCATATGCTCATGGTACTGGTATTATGGTTTGTCATCTATCCGAATCACTGCGGTACTGGACCACGCCTTGACTCAGCATCTTGGTCTTCAGCTTGGTTTTGGAAAGAAATCTATTAGTGAGCCTAGGAAGGCGCCCACCTGTCTACCAAATATTTAGTTGACCATACTTGACCGTTGCATGGAGCAGCGCAAATGAGCCCTAGTTTAGCTTGGTTTGATCTACTCTAGCCGTAGCTTTTGCTGTCCCTTTCGTACTGGATACATACTCAAAACAACCAGGCGTAGCATAAGGTAGTTGCGGTACAGCTGATCTTGCAGCTTGAAGACTTTCCTCGAATAAGTCTGTTGCTGCGTTGAACTCAGCAAAATCTCTGGGTCGGTCTAGCTGACTCACTTTCACTTTCAAAACCCACGAGTTAATTGCCCTCCCAGTTGCAGAATGGACTACGAGCTCAGTTGAATCCCTAGTAAAAATATACCGCCAGTGTTATTTACCCCTATTTTAAATCTATGTGCCCATGCCATGCACCACGAGCCTTTGATATACAATTGTACGTGATTATAGAGGCTCAAAGGAGTTGACAACTAACGAAGAGCATATTAGCAAATTTAGAGCCAACGGACGAAAAGGTTCTCTAAATGTACCTCGCTTGGATTTATGTAAAGACCCCACGTACTTGCGTGTACTTTATAGGCTGCATAAAAGCGTGTGTGAATACGAGGTTCAACATGAAATGAAGATAGGGACGAGTGTTTGTGTGTGTTATTGAGTCAAGTGCCAGAACTGGGTGAGGCAACCTCAGGTACGCGCCTCGCGTCGACACGCACACCCCTCGACTCTAAGATATCGCGCATCGCTACATTATTTCGAAGAGATTGCTTATAAGCGTAGAAGGGCCCGTTTGCTACGCGTCCTTTTACAGTAAGGCCCCTTTTGGGCATATTGCAAATTTGGATCCGCCATTCAACCACTTGCAGCTCCGCCGTTTGGACACAACCACGATCTGGTACTCCCTCCTCATCGCGTTAGTAACTCTTTAGTCAACCAACTAGTCAACAAAAATGAAGAATCGAAAAGCGAAGAGTGTTGGTACTTCGGATACGTCTCGCAATGCTCAACCATCGTGGGTACTTTATTTGTGTCTAAACTATTATGCTTCCCATGTCGTATCGTATCTAGGCGGCACCAATCAACCCCTATACCTCCGCAATTCCCAAGTATGTTCTCCGTTTACCCTTGACAGTATATGTGCGCCAATGCCAAAACAGACGATCTTGCAGCTAGCGACACAAGGGACAGCTCCGGAAGCCACCTATATACCAGTGGAGGCAATCCAGTATTGGGCCAGGCCGCTGGCGGCGATAGCGATACAGAAATGTTCGATACTACGTCGCTGTTCGGGAATGAGGGCGCTAGCGGCCCTACCAAGGAAGATGTTCTTTCAAAATTGCCGAACGTATTTCGTCTTCTGGATCTGTATCAAGAAATTGGCTCGGGTGGACTCGGTTAGTATTCCGCCTTTACGCATCTCAAGTTATGAGTCTCATTAATTTGAATGTCTGAAGTCGAGAAGATGATCGTTGACCAACAGTCTCTGCACCGTCTTCTCAACACAATGTCTCCCGGTTCCTACGAATTACCTTGGAAGATAAACTTCAAGCTCCTTGACCAGGTTTAGTCGATCTCGCGTTCTTTTTTGTTATTGACTAAATATTTGATTGTTACGTTAGCTGGCTATTAAACCGATCGGCCTCTATGGGTGCAAATCCGAGATCATCAAGTTCCTACGAGGTGTTAACTGCCTAAATGAAGAGACGTAAGTTCGCCGCATTCGCAAATGGGCTTTTGTTCTCAAACATACTTCAGTCAGGCGCTTCTGGCTGCAGATTCAACTTCGGCGAGTCTACGTTCTGGATTATACATTGTCATACCCCTTGATGTTGGCTGTCAAGCTGATTCTACTCGCAACGCATACGTTATGTACTGGCCTGAGGATACGACGTGGGAGGATAAGGCTATGTCATCCGTTCGTCGTAACAGGGTGACGTTTATGCGGTTCGTACAACGTGACTACTAAGTATTTCACATCCTCACAAGTATAGAATCTTTACAGTTACCTCTTCAAATTGACCGACCAAACGATCGCTCTCGTATCGGCGCAGCAAGCGGATGCGATCGTTTGGGAAGCTGGTGCTCATAATGAGGACGCCCCCATGGAGGTTGTTGAGAGTTCCGATGAGTCACGCATGAACTTCTTTGAAGTAGCCATGTTTGACGAGTCGGAGGAAGACGTTGTCGCATCGTCGGGTTTCGTGGTAAGTATGTATAGACTACGTATGAACGTCGTTTGATCTACTCTACACAGCTCCAATCCGAACTGCGGGATGTCCCCCGACTCAATAACGCTTTATCTGTAACCCTGGCCCCCGGCGAGGAGAAGGTTGGCCTAATGGTTATCTCGCACGAGCCTGCCCGCTATTCTCAGAAAGGATTTGACAAGGACATAGCTACAGTGGCTCTCCGTTCGATGATTCAGTATGAGCCTATGATTGAGTATTATTTGGAGTTTCAACTAACCGTCCACATCGCTTTCAAACAGGTCGAAAAGTTCGCCCGTTATACTTGGGACCAACATATCACCAGAGCATTTTGCGCTTTTGGGTGATCTCGGTTTGCGTGCTGTCTATCCCAAGCAGTTCTTCGAATACGACGAGCGGCTCAAGACCGAAAAAATTATCCGGGATCATGAATACGAGGCAGAGACTAAAATCATCGAAACAGAGCTCAAGGAAGACAAGCCACGTCTGAAAGCATTTATCATTCGTACTATTCAAACTCTCTACTACGAAATATACCCGTAAGCAGAGCCACTTGTAATTTGTGTATAGCACTCACTGTTGTTGTTTTTTGTAAGTTCCGCGTACCCTGGGATATTACAGAAAGCAGATTCAGCTGAAGATGGTGCGTTTTTTTCCCTGTTATTCCACAAATTCTAGCTTATGCATCCAGCGCTAGCCTCGCTGTGCCAGCGTTATCCTGAGTTGCGGAATCTTTCGGGCGATGTCAAGTCCAAACACAACTTGGATGTTATTGAAGATCATACGTTCAAAGATTTAAAGCAGGCCTGGTGCATGACCCGGGACTTCATCAGCCAGGAGCCAACGCCTTCCAACAAAAATCAAACAGACTTCGTTCATAGGGTCCTGTTCAACCTAGATGAGGGCCATAGCGTGGACGAGGGCGGATCCAAAGGTAAAGGCCTGTGGCAGAAGCTCTCAGATGGTGTCGCGAATCTAAACCCACTACAATTGCTACGGCCTCATGGGGAGACCCACGATTCAAGCGATCCAGAATTCGTTGCTGCTCTTGGTTCATTGTCGGAAAGATACCCCGTAGTATCTGAGCTTACGGCCCGCGTCATCAGCTCACTCCAGGCTTACCACACAGCTTTGGAGAAACGGTTGGAAAAGGAATTTACAGCGAGGATTGCAGAACGGGAGCGAAACCGCCGATTCAATCTCTGCAGCCAACTTCGTGTCGAGGCGGCGCGCTCGCAATCCCGCGCCACTCTCATAGTTTTATATGAGCAATTGAAGGAAGCGATGTCACTACTCACGTCGTAAGTTCTCCGCTAGAGTGTTCTATTCTCATCTAACGATTTCTGTTGTGGAGGGCATCTACACGTATTGATTTCATCGAACCAGTTCGATCGCATTGGAGTAGTAAGTTTTATTTCCGCCGTCCTCATGTCTTGACCCCATATTCGCTTGGGATGTCTAGACGATTTTCACATACGCGGGATGAGCACCAAGCATCACGAATCTCAAAACCGGCTCTCAGTATTTCCCTTTGAGCTAACCGAAGATGATGTTCAACAATGTCGATCAAACGAATCCCACATACCGACTCCCAAGATCGGATTAGCACAACGTTTCGAATTCCCATTACCTGAAGGTTATACTGTCGAGTAAGCATCATGTACAAGTATTGCTCGCAATAGCAGTGGTTGAGGATTTTGTAGATTCCTACGGCTGGTTCGGAACAAGTGCCTCGTAATAGTTTCAGAACCCGATAAATACCGCATATATATGGAAGACAACATTCGCCTTGAAAGCACGGTTAGGAGTCGCAAGTCAAAGCTACAACTCAACTGTGATCGACTTGGCGGAAAGCCTAAATTTGCTTTCGACCAAAGTACCCGCCAGCTTGCTATCCTCCATGGATCAGAGGTTCGGTCTATAATCTCCTCAGCTTGTTCCATTTAATGATATTTGATCTTCGCAGGAGCCAAGTCTTCTTACATACAGCTTTGATGAACGTTTTTCTACTGTATCCGGCCATGGCTCGGCCTTACCATTGAAAGAATGGTATGACATTCAGGCCCGTATTGACAAAATGTTTTTTGTGTCGGGAACCGAAGAAATCTGCTTGATTGAATCTTCGGGGCATACTCGGATCCTGTCACTAATCACACGCCAATTCCGGTAAGCCTGAATTACGATCTGTCCCAGCATGTTCCTGAAGTCAATCTTCACAATACAGCCCGGCTTCACTCACAATCGTTGGCCAGATCATCGACGCCTTTTCTGCCCCTGATGGCTCTTGTATTTTTGTCTCAGTCGCCACAAACGAGCTATCGTCACCTCAGCACAAGCTTCTGGCATTCCATATGGCCTCGTTTGGTTCAAACGAGGATGGGATCAACCCAACGGTCCTTCCTCCCTCCGATGTTAGACGTGTCATGACTTCGTTTGAAGGCCGTAATAGGATACACGTGCTGTCGTTCTCTGCCAAGGAAAAGATCATAGCATCCACCGCCCTCCAGGTCAAGCAAAAGGTTACAGAGTTCTCTTTCCGATCCAATGACGCGCATGCTTCTAAAGCCGTGGTGGAGACGACCATCAATTGCTTGTTGGACTGCCATATGGAAGTTTGGACTCGTTTTCCTGTTGCCCCAGCAGTTCGACGATCCACGTTATTACAGCATGGTCGGGAGCTTCAAAGATTGATCTTCGCTTCTCCAAATAGGTTGGATGAGCTTGATGCCTACTTTGCTCGTATGATAACAAAGTTTGAGCAAACGACTCGCAAACCCATGGATGGATCTCTATCAGCCATTTCCGTCATCGCTTCGTCAGAATCTCCTCAAGCTCTTGTTCAGAAATTCGCTTGCTCTATGTATCCTTTAGGGGGCTTTGTGGTTGAGCTTTTGTGTCTTATCCCGTTACAGTAAGCCCGCTAATATTGATAAATACCTTACTAGTGGAGCTGATATCTCAATATATTAGTCTTGCTATTACTCGTGACAATCGTTTTATTCCATTAAAGGACGGTGTTTGGGATCCGGTGCATGAGAGTTCGCTACTTGGCGCGGATGTTCCGACTGTCATCGAGAAACTAAGCCTTGGCTGGTACGAAAGCTTGTTTCAATCCTACATGGCGACCAAGGTAGGTATATTTATTAGATCGGAGGTAAGCTGTAAACTCAAAAACATGCCCACGGGTGTAGCCTGTCCGAGTGGTCAGTTCTATGGGTAAGTCTTTGTCAAATGCTTAATTGAGTGATTCTCATTATGTAACTCTTTGATAGGGGAGCAAAGCGTCGGTATGCTTGAAATTAGAATATTTAACACAACGCTTTCTGATGTTATATGCTGCGCGGCCTGCTATTCAGGCAAGAGTTATTGTTTAAACCACTTCGCAGACACTTCTTTTGCCGGGTCGGCAATGCGTACAACAGAAGGCGTATGGTTATCATGCACCCCAACCGAGGACTATTTACTTGTATCGTTGGACTTTGAAGGTGGCTGTCTTGCCCTTCTGGCTGCGTATTTTAGTACTAAGCTGAAACCCAAGGTGTGCACTCAATCGAACGGAGCGCCCAGGAAGATGCTCTCTTGGTTTTATTCAACACAGCGATTTCAAACCTTGTAAAGTGATTTGCTTAGTATTTATGCTCTTTATCTTACCTCTTTTCCCGTATTTCTAGGTTTTGTTCCGGAATAACTTCGCTTTGTCAAGAGATGTTGCTGGACTTTTTACGGTAATTATTGTCGCTAAAGTCGATAGGATGAATATCTGATGATGCACTATAGAGCTTCCAATCATCCGCAATGGTTTTGGACCCCCAGGCCAACCCAGGGCTCTTCAATGCAAGTCTAGAGATACCAAGTTGCTCACGCCGTATAGTAACGCTCCTCGTAATCAGTCAACGCTAGCTATCATAATCAAGGACGTAACAGATTCGGATTCTAAAGATATAGTCAAAGAGTACGACAGGTGCAGTTTAAGCATAATATCCATCTCATGCAATGTATGTGCAGGTTTCAGCTCAAGTTCCAATGCATTGTGCAACGGGAGCAACAACAGAATTTTATCTCGCGGCTTCACCGCGGTCGAATTCAAATTATACCATGGCCCGTCATCAACTCACCTAGTTTCTACACACTGTTTCAACATGTTCGTCGCTTCCTGGACAAACAACCCGTAACCCACTCTGGTGGTGGTGTCTTCTTGCACAATCTTAAGACCTTGATGGCCAAAATAAAAGTGAGATATCTTTCATTGACTTGGTTTTGCTCCTCACGGTATTGTTTAATATTTAGGTCAGCGATTGGGGTTCCTTGGACCGTAAGCCAACGCTCTCAGTTCACCTTGTTTAGACTCAAACTAATTCTTATTATACAGAGAATCTTGCGACTCACCGGGCGTTGCAGCTCACCGAACGCCTTCAAGTTGCCCTCTCACGCGGTCGCGTCGAGCAGGGGATCGATTCTTGGGGTCCACTCAAGGTCAGGAATCAGTTTCGAGTAAAGATCAAGAAGTATTTCCGTCTGTTTAACTGATTTCATGCACACGATCCATCTAGAATCTAGACACAGACGAGGATTTACCATCGATGGCACTGGATGTGGTTTTATTTGTCCCAGTGGGCATGAGAATGAACCGACTATGATTCAATTACTAGGGGACCTTGTTGCTCGACATGACTCAACGATTGGATCTCGGCACGTCCTAGGTGACGCCGTATATGTTGATTTGCTGCAACAGCGGCTTTTCCAAGACCTAGACCAGCGCCTTGAGCACGTTCAATACTGGATCGAGAAGAATGTGGAGCGTTTCCCCGCTGCTAACCAAGATATTCGTAACATTCATGGTAAATTTGACAACTTAGCCCTTCTTATGCGCGCTGCTGTCCGGCTTTGCCTATCAACATGCTCTGGATGTCATTTTCAATGCATATTACCTTCTCGACATTCTGGAGCTCACGACTGTACGACCACGCATCGCTGCGAACATATCTGTCAAGTCGCTGAAGAGCATATGTCCCCGGTCTCGTGTGGACTTCTGTAAGATCATTCCATGTTTGGTTGCTTTCGTGTTTCGCTAATACAAATCCGACGCTTTTTATAGTGCTGGTCATGGCGCCCGACATATGTAAGTTTAAGTCTTAATTCGTCTGAAAATAACCTTAATTTGAGTTCGGTTTCAAAGGTGTGACGTGAGCGCTCACTCGTGCGGGCGGGACTGTTCCTTAAAGGATAAGGCAGGGTGTGCTGAATCGTGTGTTCAGGTATTTTTCTGGCCCTGTCACCGACAAAAGCAACGTTTGGCTGATTTTGATACTTCTCTAAAGCCACTTGACCATGAAGGCGAGCACCTCTGCTCTGCGCGTTTGCATCTTTGCGGACAGGTTAGCTTACTCAGATCGTACTTTTGCCTCTGCCTTAAGCTCAATCCACTACTAGTCATGTAGTCTTGTTGATGTAGGTGCGGGATACCAATGCCCAGGGAGCTGTCGTGTACCTTGGTAAGCGTCATATCTCCGCAATATGCCAGAAAGTTAGACCGTCAATTACAGGGATGAACCACACACACGCCACTTGTGCGATAATGCTCAATCGTGTCCGCTCGAGTGTCGACTATGCCGACGATTGTGTTGCGAGCCAGATCACTTCCATGGTTTAAATGAAAACGCTGTTCATCTTTGTGGCCAAAAACATGACTGTACCAGCTTCTGCGCCGCTGAAGGCATCTGTCGGGTATGTGTTAGAGCATCGACTACTATAGAGCATATATTCACTTAACTGCTCTAGATCGAAACTCAGCCCTCAGCGATCGAGCAGCATTTTTCCGGAAGGCACCAAGATTTCCAGTACACACGATATTCTCAAGTACAACAGCGATTGACATGCGTTATTCCGATACCACCAGGCGAACTACAGCACTATGGAGAACATACCCATAGCTTGGATCCCAACGCGTTTCATTTCTGTGACGTTCGGTGCCCTGATTGCCAATATTTCTGCACGCTACCTTTAGGTCAGCTAATGCTTGATAACTGCGTTACTAAATTCACGCCAGAATTATAGGCCACACACAACAACTACACGAGACAAGCCACGGATCAATGACAGCTACCCAGTGGGTTCTGGAAGGTACCGACCCAAATGCGGCATATGAGCTTCAGGGCCGGAGATTCGGCTCCGGAGATGAAGGAGCGCCCCTTCTTTGTCATTTGCTGTGCGCTGATCAGGGCCGACATGCGCATATAGACTACTGCCGTGATACCAGCAACTGCACTGGACCCGAACAACAGCACATCCAGGAGCGAATGTATCCTAACTCTCATCAGCCAAAAGATTGGATCACGCATCGTTTGAAATGGGCACGAAGTGGTGAGTTTATGGCGTTGGGCTTCAACGTGCAAACACTGACCTCGCATCTTAATGTTATAGGATTCAAAGGTTTGTGGTGGTTGAGTGCAGCCAACAAGCATGCACTAAGCCCAATTTTTACAGATCCCTACTCGCGCGACCAACAAGTCAACTTTTCAAAATGGTTAGTGCAATAGCTTGTTCCTGCGGCTAATAGGTGGTAACGTTTGGTCCAAACGAACAGCGACGTACTCTGTCCAGGTTAGTTACTCTTTTCGATAGTAAACATAAATACTGAGAATTTTGTATTAGGGCCCGAACACGAAGCAAAGGAGGGCTCGCCAGCGCACCCCTCGTATTGCATTCTGCCTATATTTCATCCCCCTCGCTCCGTTCAGCCAACGCAAGGCAATGGCTACGTATCAAGAGACGGACATTTATTCGATTGCCCCGACCCCTCTCGCTTACATCAAGCGTATCATGTGTATGTAAACTTCATGCCCCCTCCCTATGCTCCAATATAATAATAACCTCCGCTCCTCTAGCGTGTTTGTTATCGATAGGTTCGTGTGGAAATCTCAAGAATAGTCATTTTCTTTTGCTGATTTAAGTGCTCCTAAACTAGCTCGAGTTCGATGTGTTCACAAGATAGACGGCCGCTCGCAAACACTCCCATTAGCGCAAGGCTAAAGTCTAATTGCAACAATCGATACGGAGCGGTCCTATCTGCGCTCTACGGATTCTGGCATGCTCGTGAGCCCGTTTCACACACCCCACAGGCGCGGCAAGATGCATACTCGGTCATAACCTTTGAAGAAACCCCGGTGGTATGTGCTTAGAGTTGTGGCCCGCACAATTGCTCATTCTAGCAATGTAGACTCGGGTTTCAAACGATTTCACTAGTACTACCGAAGAGCTTGTTGGTTGGCTAATTTTTCAACTTGGGTCTAGGGGCACGAATTTCAGTGCTGCACTCGGCCATGCGCAAACGCTGATTCGTAGAAACTGGAGTAGTGAAAGGTGAGCTCTGCAGAGCTCTTACCCTTACACTAAGTTATATGTTTATGGTTACAGGGCACCTGTCCTAGTATTCCTGTCGGACGGTGAATGTAAACTTCAAGATAATTCGGTTCACGACATTTGTAGAATGTGTGTACAACTCGGGTGAGCACTTCCTATCCGTCATGCCCTATTCGTTATCCTTGTGCTTACGGAGCATGTCTCTAGAAAACCTCTCGCTTTATACACTGTTTCATTTGGTCGAGAGAGATCCTCGGCAACCTCCCTGCGACGAATGGCCGATATTGCCCAAAGCGTTTATGCCTCAGCTCCACGAGACGCGCTTACCGCAGCGCGCGGAAATCCTTGCTCATATAGCAATGCAATCGACTCTGTAAGCCTATCCGACTATTTTATTGCTATTTTTATAACACTGTAACCTTTGGGTCATATAAATTTGGTTTTAGATTCAACTTGCCAATACATTTTTGGGCATTGCAAACTCTCTACAGAAACCAAGGGCATCGCTAATCGGACAGGCAAATGCTCAGTAAGCAGCTTGTCCAATCTTTAGCATAAACCTCAACTACATAACACACGCCTTTATAGTCTAGCAATTGCTTAATCCTGTTGAAGATGAGGTGTGAGTTTTACTCTCAGTCCTAAAAGCAAACCTTTGTTATGTATGCACTGTGTTTTACCAACAAACCCATCGGGTCAAATACCAATATTGGATCAAATAAGTAACTCCGCACTACGATCAAGGTACCTCATCAGTTTAGCTAACGCCATCGATGCAACGTCCCGACAACTTGTCCACGGATGTGTCTTCCCCCACACGTGTTTGCCTATGTGTGCAAGATTCCACATACAAATCTGGGGAGAATCGGTCAAATTGAGGCGTACTTACGAGACTGACCAGGATCTATGGTCGCTTTGGGTTCATCCAACTTGTTACAAATGGACCCGGAAGTGAAGCTGGATGGGAATAATACAGTTCGTTGGGCAGTTGTCCCAGCTCCCAATCTATAGAATGTATCAGCTTTGAGCCTGTCCTAGCCGCCGTATTGACAGGTGCACTGCCTAAGGCCGCCCGGCGTCAAGCCATGGCAGCCGTCGTCTAATCCGCGTGACACGCCATATGTCTCATTATAGCATGTGCAAACGTTACAACCTCGGGCGATATTCCGAGAGATGAGTGGACGTAGCCGTTTGCCACTTTCCTGCAAGGTTGTCTGATGGGCTTCCAGCTGGTTATGGTTTAGACATAGGGGCACGCAACCTGCAGCATTCTGGCTGTTCTAAGCTACAATAGAATGGAATACTTCGGCCAATTATCATGCTCGGCAGGTCAAAATACTCACAAGACACTTAAATGCGTTTATATGCGCGTTGTTGAGCGAAGCATCGGCGGATTTGATAGTACGGTCTGGAGGAGACTCGCAAGCGAGCTTGCTGGTGTACCAATCATAGCCTCTAGTGCCATCCCAAGGGCTTGGGACTTAGGTGTCATACCATCATCAGGCGCTTAATTAGGTATTACTTCATGATTGCATTAACGGGGTGCTGCTCGTAACACTGACCTAGCCTCGTATAGAGCCATCTTGTCTTATTGCTTTCCAATGTTCATGAGTTGAATACGCTATAATTGTATGAATTACTCTCTTAGACATGCAGCTTGAACACTTCTCAGCGGCCATGGCCGTGATGCCGTTGTGGCTCCCGGCTGGACTCGCCCGGTCCGGGTTGATCACGTGAAGGCGCTAACCAGGCTCATCGATTATTTAAAATACTGTACTGGCGAGAGATGAACGTCGGTCCCGGTCCCAGCCGCCGTCGACGCGACGTTCCGAATTTCCAATGTCCC
>WSLO01000485.1:0-15804 GCA_019677385.1 Ceratobasidium sp. 392
CCAAGATTTGACCCGGAGAAACTTGTGTAGCCTGTATCTCAGCATGGAGTGGGTCAATCCTCACCAAACAAAGCATCTGCAGCTCCTGGGTAACAGGGCTACCAGCCCTATTACTGTGAGTGCAGTTATTGTCTGATCATCTGTGGCCAACTTCAGGTGGCTTACAACATGGAACGCTGGGTGCACTCAAGTTGTTTCTGGGTCAAATCTAGCTGGGCTCAGGCTCTCTGGATGCGTCTCAGTTCCAGGAGCTCATGTCTGAAGTCAGATCTGGGTTTAATTCAAAACTGAGTGAGAAAAACTGAAAACACTCGCCCAAATGTGATGCTTTTGAAAGTTTTCATCCACCTGTTGGCTTTGTGAATCTCATTATGAACAAAAACTACAGCTCCAGAACCTAGCATTGTGCCATGCTTTGTTTGACTGAGATTGAATTGCTCACTGCAGAGATATGGGCTATGCCAGTTTCTCTGGGTTGAATTTTGAGGAACTCTGGGTCAAATCTCAGAGAGCTCTGGGTCAAATCTGGCTGGACAAGGGTCAGCTGGCTGGATGCCAGGCACCTTGTGTGGGATCTGGTCTGCTAAAAGGCACTCCAGATGCCATCCCAGCATCCTAGTGTGGCTCTAAGGTAGTGTTTAATGACTTAGGGGCCACCAGGTAGAGAAAACAGTTCAAAAGTGTTGTGTCTGGGCGAGTATGTTGTGTTTTTCCCACTCAGCTCTCACTCAGTCTTGGATCTGATTTCAGATTGGATCTGATTTCAGACATGAGGTCCTGGGGTTGAGATGCATCCGGAGCACCTGGGCTCAGCTAGATGTGGCCCAGAAACAACTGGAGCTCACCTGGAGTACCACAGTGTAGGCTGCTGGACACAGCACATGGACCCCCCAAGGAAAGTTGCACTCACAGTGGTAGAGCTGGTAGCCCTGTTACCCAGGAGCTGCGGATGCTTTGTTTGGTGAGGATTGACCCACTCCATGCTGAGATACAGGCTACACAAGTTTCTCCGGGTCAAATCTTGGGTGTCTCCGGGTCAAATCTGGCTGGACAAGGGCCAACTGGCTGGATGTCTGGGGACTTGTGTGGGATCTGGCTTGGTGATGGGCACTCCAGGGGCTATTCCAGCATCCTGGTGTTCCTCCAACATAGCTCTAATCACTTAGAAGACTCCAGGTGAAAAAAAAATTTCAAAAGCGTCGCGTCTGGGAGAGCATTTTGTGTTTTTCTTGCTCAGTTTTGACCCAATCACAAATCTGACTTCAGATCTGAGCTCCTGGAGCCAAGCAGCACCAGACTAGAGCTTGTCCATAACAAAAATCATCAACTCCACCCAGGTCACTTTTCAACAGCCCCACCCATCCAACCAAACACACCAGCAGCTCAGTCCAGCTTCCCACCCTTATTGCTTTCTAGCACACAGCAGCACTCTACCAGACATCCCAACCACGGGTACCAACCCAAGAACCTCCAGGTACTAATGTCAGGAACTCCAGGCCCTCATGTAGGAATCTCTGGGCCCTAATGTAGGAATCTCCAGGTACTAATGTAGGAATCTCCGGGTGAAACCTAGCTATCTCCGGGTACTAATTCAGGTATCTCTGGGCCAAATCTCAGGTGCTCCGGGTCAAATCTTAGGTACTCCCGGCCAAATCTTCAGGTCTCCGGGTACTATCAGGTTTCTCTCTAGTCCGCGTGGCCCGGTGCGGCCCTGAGTACTGTGTTGTGGATGTGCTCAAAGGTGGGGTTCAAGGTGGATTCAATGTACTCCCGGACTGCTTGATTGCAGGGGACGATGAACTCGCGCCCTCTGGGCAAGCGTTGGGCCCATTTGCTCCAGACCTTTGGCTGTAGTGTGAGATTAATGTCCAGCCCGCTCGGCATGACCAAGAATCCCTTGTTGAGCTCAAGACCGGTCAACGCGCAGAACTGTGCACAGTTAAAGGGGAAGCCACCCCACACCGCGTTGTCCTTCTTGTCCTTGGCGTTGTAGGTAGGAATGTTGTCGATTGAGTGATAGTGCTCAATGAGGGGTGCAAATGGGATATTGACTGCGGGCATTGTGAGCGGTGATGGCAAGTGAGGTTTCAGTTGGTGGGGTGGGAATTGAAGGGGGGGTGTTGTAAAGGGACAAAAAATTGTCCACTCCTGAGTAGATGAAGGGCAAGGCATTGAACTACAAGACTGGGGTGTAGGGTAAGGTACATGAGGCTTGCCTCAATCACGCTTCTTTGATGTATGCCACAGGAACTCTATTACGTGTCCTATTACATGCTTGATGCCCTTTATGATCATGAGCTTGCCACTTATGTTCCCACACCTTCAGCCATAATTTCTGTCTTGGCGTCTAATCCAGGAGACACTTAAGCTGCTTGGCTCTATGCCTTGTCACACTAACCCACTTTGTGACTCTAGCACCTGTGACATAAGTGTAGCCGTGCAACGGAGCCAGCGGAGGAGCACGGGTAATACTGAGCCCAGAAGGAGCCCAGCGCTTCGTGCAGTTCCTTGTCACATGTAAGTGCCAGCTGGCACCAACGCATGCAGCATTCCACGGACCACCAGGGCATTGTTTTCCTACCCACTTGCACGCGTTTTTCGTAGTCCCAACCCACCTGAGTATCTCTCACACTCCTTTGCCTAATGCCACCAAGATACACGGGCCCAAAATGCGGGACTTGCACCAACCAACATCTGGACTCAGTGTGTTCCGGAAAACACCCGCGATGTGCCTACTGCTCTCATTATTGTCACAAATGCGTATACCCCAACCAGGAGCCACCACCACCATGGCCTTTGACACTGTGCCCTCCAACATCGCAGCCCAAGCAGCACGCCAACCTGTCGGAACCTATTCCGCCGCTGCTCCCTCTAGCACCAATCCATGCCCAGCAACCCATGCAACAGCCAGTGGTGATCAACATGGACCAGGCCGTAGTGGATGTGGTCATGGAAAACACGGCAGCCCGCAACATCTTTTGGGCCAGGCTCGCAGATTATCCCAAAGAGGACAACAGGGTACACAAACCATATGCCCCACACGTCCCCTTGCATAGCCCTTCACCCGCCGACCACAGGAGGGACAACAGAAATCCACACAACACCAGGGACAGGCGCAGAAGCAGGTCACGAGAATGTAGGGCCTGCAGCCCATTGCCAGTTAGGGAACGCAACAGGAGCTGCAACCGCCGCTCAAGACCTTGTGCCCATTGTTTGAGATCTTGCGACTGCCATTCAAGATCTCGCTACCAACACCGCTCAAGAGATAGACGTTGCAGCAACCGACATCATAGAAGCCACTCCACCTCACCGCACCACCAGCACCGATCCATACACTTGACACCATCACAATCACATTTGCGCTCACGCAGCCACTCGTGCAATAGGGAACATTGCAGACGTAGCAATGGGACACACAGAAGGAAGAGCAGCTACAGTAAGTTTTGCTCCTCTATCTATTCCCTTTACATTCGCTGTGCCTTCTTTTTTATTGCCGCATGTGTCATTGTGACGCCTTAAGGGCTCTCTTCTTGCCTATGGGCCAACACCCGCCTTTGGGCCAACACTGCCTCCAGGCTGTCCACCTTCCCATCGCCCGTCCCTCCCTCACCCTAGCGTCATATCCACACGTACATCCCGACTCATACCACATTCTTAACCACAGTCTGCGAGTTTTCACTGCCTCCCAATGCGGGTAGCTCCGTTATTACAAGAAGACACCAGTTCCTATGATTGCACCCTATCCACCACACTGTCCCAACGAGCCGTGACTCCACCCCCTCCTCTCCTCCTCCTTTTATTTTGTGTCAAGCTATTTATATGCTGCCTCGTATGCATGCTACGTTATTCAAGACACCGCGGACATTGCCGTTATCACCACTATTGTTTTGGTGCCATTTGTTTATGCAATTTATTTATTGTATATTCCACACACTAGATAGCAATGACACTCCGCGTGCATGTGTCACCCTACATCACCCTAGCAGTGTCTAGGGCTTGTTGCTTGAAGGCCCGGTTACAGTAATCCTGCCAACCATTGAATGGATCATGTCAAAGGGATGGCGTACCTATTTCTCTCTGTCCCTGCTCAACCCTGCGTTCCTCAAACAATCAGACGCGGCGCAATGCACCAAGGCGGTAATTGGCATGATGTCAGGACACAGGGCACTGGAAAAGGCTTCCAACATATTAATTGGTTCCATGCATATTGAAAACTAGGAATCCGTATTGGTCGAGGACTGGCAATCCGCCTGGCAAAGCCTATACAGGCTGATCAAGAAAAAGAACAAACCGGACTCGGTCAACACGTGGTACGCCCACTGGCACATGGTGTTCTTGCACCGGGACCTGCGCCTTAATTGGCATCGGCTCATGAAGTACGACATAGGGATGCGCAAGGCAGCAATGTAAGGGCCCTGCGTCCCTGGTACTTGGCAATCTCTGCTGTACAATGACATTGTCAACCAAGACAGGGACAACATTGCATTGCAACAGCACACGCTCTACCCGACGCTCGTCCAAACCCCAGTTCCAAGCGCCTTATCGCATACCCGTAGAAACTCAAACGACAATGCCCCACCAGCCAAGTGTACCAAACGCACACGAGATATGGATCTGGGCAAACAGTGTTTTCACTGTGGCACCACTGGAGACCACAAAGCTAAGGAGTGCACTGCCACAAAGCAAGCCAACGGCTGGCCCTTCCTTGTCTGGCGTAACAGTAACCACTCGCAGATTGATGGCGCAAAATTCTGTGACGTCTACAACATGCCCAAGGGATGCACCGCATCCCCATGCCGCAACATCACACACATATGCTCACTCTGCAAAGCGACCAACCATGGAGCACAATTGTGCCCTGTCTGACCCCCGGCGGGTCTCAACATCCCTCGTCCCTGATAGTTGAGAATCCGAGCTCTGCAAACACAGACTGTGGGAGGAGTTTCACGATGTTCCAACCGGTCTTCGCAAAGGGTTCTGTCTAGGGGTTGAACACCCTGTCACACGTATCTATACCCCCAATAATCAGAAATCCGCAATGCTTAATCCTGATATGATACGAGCGCACATACAGGCCGAGCTAGATGCCGGCTGCTATACCGGCCCTTTCTTGTGGGCCAAGCTTGAAGACTTAATCGGCCCTTTCCAAACTGCCCCTCTGGGCACCACCAAAAAAGCAACAGTACTGGTTACTCATTGTGTCATCCAAGACTTTTCATACTCAGGCGAGGCTGGCAAGCTGGCCTCAGTCAACTCTCAAATTGACCCAAGCCGCTTCCCATGCGTATGGGAGACATTCAACATGGTGGCAGAGGCTGTGGCCTGTGCACCCCCTGGCACCCACACGGCAACCATGGACGTAAACACCGCATACCAGCAAATACTCGTCAACATCATCGACCAGCCACACATAGTCGTCAAATGGCAGGATGAATACTACCTTGACAGCCGCATGCCCTTCAGAGCTGGAAGCTCAAACGGCCTATTCACACAATGCAGCAATTCCATTGCTGTATTGTACCAACGGAAGGGATTTGGGACCGTATTCAAATGGGTGGATAACTTCTTGTTCATCCAATCCCCACGCATTGGCCCGCTGGATCCCGACACACCACTTTTGTGTTCCGATGAAGCTACATACACTTACGCTGCCTTCCTTGGCTGGCCCTGGAAACTTATCAAGACCAAGGAATTTGCCATCCTATTCCAATATCTAGGTTTTGATTGGAACATCCCCAAAAAGAGCGTTTGCATCCCAGACCCGAAGCACGAGAAGTACCTGAAACACGTACAGGAGTGGTTGGCCAAGGGGAAGGTGTCCCTGAAGGACACTGAAGTCTTAGTAGGCTCCCTCGTGCATTGTGCACTCATGATCCCAGATGGATGACCCCGCCTATCCAGCCTCATTTGATTCATGTCCGCCCTCCCCAGACCAAAAGGCCTACATATCCTTGGGCACGACCCAAGTCAGGCTGCACAGGAAGACACAAAATGGTGGCACAACCGCCTATCAATACCCCATTTGGGCATGTCAGTAGCTCCCCTGCCACCCGCATCCAAGATCCAGATATATACAGACACGTCCACATCCTTTGGCCTGGGTATCACAATCAATACAGAATTTGTAGCCTTACGCCTGCACTCTGATTGGAAGCAGAACGGCTGGGATATTGGCTGGGCCAAAGTCATCGCCGTGGAAATGGCCGTCCATTGGCTCATCCATTGGGGTGTTAAGGACGCATCCATAACAATCCACTGCAACAACCAAGGCGTAGTTTACGCATGGCTGGCTGGAAGGTTGAGGAATATACACCATAACAGTCCAATTGCACGCATCGCGGCCTTATCAGCATTGCATAACATACACTTATCCATCTCATACGTGCACACGTTGAGTAACCCAGCGGACACACCTTCCCGCAATGTTCACCCACCTGGTTTTCATTGGGCTACATCCCCCCCCCCCACCTATTCCTGAACATTTGTCTACATTTGTCTCATGTTCCCCTGCCATCTAAGGCATGTAATCTGTCCATCAGCTGTATATCCTCTATTTTCGTAGATACACGCACGTTTCCCAGCCTCGTGACATCATATTACACTCATTATAGCATTTCTTGTACAGGCCTCCATTGCAAATCAAGGCATCACATGCCCTATTTCATATACATGCCAGACACACGTGACACCACACCTGGCCTTTCCAACATCCACCAGCAATGCCTGCTTTGCGCCTCATCCCACTACTTGGCAGCAAGCTCAATACGTTTTGAGCCACACATTACTCGGCTTCGAGGAGACCAGATGCTCACCCGTACCGTCGCCCTGCACCTAGACACGAACTGACCCCACACTTGCACAATTATCGGACGCATCACCCATCGCCGACTCACAGCACAACCACACACACAATATGTAACGACTATGAATCCAAAATACAAAGCGTGATATCGCATAGCCTCGCAAAAAGTACAGCGTCAAACTACTGATCCGCAGTACAATCCTTTGAGTCTTTCTGCAAGGCCAAAGGACTTTCACCATTACCGGCAAGCGAATTCACGCTATGTGCCTTTACCACTCACCTGGCAGCCTACAGGACCCACTAGTTACCAGTGAACCCCTGGGCAGGATGAACAGCCAGTACTAGTGGGCATTAAAAAATACTAAAAAAGTGAAAAAAAAAAATCGAATCAGGACTCACTGATTCACACAGAAAACAAAGAAAAAAGCATGCATAATGCACACAGGACCCACTGGTGACCAACTGATCACCTGGGCTGGGCAATCAGTCACCATCAGCAGGCCAGGGAGGGGGGAGAAGGAGGGAAAACCGAGGGAGGAGGGAAGAGTGGTGTTGAGATTGAACATCCAACATGTCATGTGACCTGGATGTACAACACCAGTGTCCAGCTGTTGAGGTCATGTTTCAAGTCCAACAAAGGATCAATTTCATAAATGTCACCACATTAGAATGATATCATGGTCAGAAAACTGAGAAAAGTTCTGGCTTTCTGAATATATAGATATTATGTCATATAAAAATAGTTTGCATAGAGTTTTGTCCAAACATGGTTACTTTTTGCAAAAAGTTGTCAAATTGAGCTGATATGGGGTCAAAAAATCGACAAAAAATAGGGCTTTCTGATGATATATATATCATGTCAGCAGAAATTTCTTTCCATATACTTAAGTGTAAAAAGGATACATTTTGCACCAGGATATCCCATGTGAGGTATTGTATCTGGGTCATATGATTGAGTAATGGCAATGTGCAGTCACATGACCTACCCTCCCAGCAGCAATCTTGGGGCACTGCACCGAGGTGACAGCCAGGAGTCTGGTTATGTGACTACCAAGTCATGTGACCCTCCCCCTGCAGCAAAGCTTGGGTGCTGCAATGGGGACAGAGTCTGAGAGCAAGGTCACATGATCTACTGGTCATGTGACTCTGCTCCAGGCTCTGAGCTAGGTGCAGTGCCCTGAGTGTGCAGATGAGAACAAGGTCACATGACTTGATAGTCACATTACTCTGGTTCAAGCTGAGGCCTCGGTGCAGTGCCCCAACTGTGAAGCAAAAAGTGAGGTCACATGACTACACTGGGACCAGACTCATGTGACTACAAAGTCATGTGACCTTGTTCTTGCCTGCACACTTGGGGCACTGCACCAAGGCTTCAGCTTGAACCAGAGTCATGTGACTGTCAAGTCATGTGACCTTGTTCTCATCTGCACACTTGGGGCACTGCACCGAGCTCAGAGCCTGGAGCAGAGTCACATGACTACATGTCATGTGACCACCTCCTCACCTAGACACTTGGGGTACTGCAGTGAGGCCAGAGCAAAGAGTCAGGCCACATGTGCTACAGTCACATAACCTCACTCTCAGCTTCAATTTCCAACCTGTGTCCATGATGTTCACATAGGGATGTCAGGCAGGTATAAATGCAGGAACCTGCAATAGGAAAAAGTGCGTGTTTTCCTATCGCAGGTTCCTGCATTTATACCTGCCTGACATCCCTATGTTCACATAGTAATTCATCACATGAGCAATTGGAATGATCATGTGATCAGATTCTGGTGGTAAAAAACCTGCCCCAAGAACCTAGCACCACCTACTATCTCCTACTAACCTAAGCTAAACTAAACTAAACATAAGATTACTTGAATCAGGTTTGTGTGGCAGGACATTAGATTAAATACAATGAATGACGTAGTGGTAGTTTGCTGGCATGTGCTGTATACTTAAATTGTTTTTTTTCTCAAATGATCATATGGAATTCTTGGGCTATAGTGAGATGACACCTGCAATGACAGTGAACAAGCACAAATAAGTGATCAATCAATTGAATAGTTACTTGGCTAATGCAGCAAAATGCATTGCGCTTAGCTATGTTTTATTATCATTACCTGACACTTAGCCAGTATTTTTCTGCCGGGTATCTTATGCCATGAAACAAGTATTCTTATTAATGAGGAACAAAATACATTCAACATGATATTGTACCAGATAGGCGAACACATACATCTAACATTGTGTTTCTCTGCTCATCAGTAGGCCCGCAACAGGCAAGGAATTTCCAGAATGTTGATGATACCTAGCATGTATCATCATGGCTTGGGCGCAACCAGCTACCATGCTGCTGATGATGATGATGAAATTCTGGCTTGCTGGTTCACAGCACTCTCTGAATAGGCTGGTCATAGGTGTACAAACTTGAGTAATACAGCAACTATACAGTTACCATTACATCTGTGGTGGGCAGCAGATCTCCTGGAGGACAATGATACTTGGAAGGTATCATCATGTCCAGAGCATGAGTGCTTACCCCCATCTTAATGATGATAGAGGCATGATAGCTAAAAACAAGTTGAAGGGATACATATGAGACTATGATAATCATACAAGGACACTTAGTGACCTAATAACATGAGCTTCATTAGATTGTGGGCGCACTTAAACCGCCAAGGTACTGATGATACTTGGCCAGTATCATCACGCTCATTTCGAAAAAACCTACACTGCACAATGAGATGATATACTTCCTAGGCTGGGCCCCCTAAAATTTTATGGTTAAATCAGAAGACAGATTTATGGCATTGGGACAACATCACAAAATTCTTTCAACCCTTTCTGAAGGCATCCAAACTTGTATATACAACAGCTCAAAAGCTCAGAGTGAACTTGGGCACTTCAATCTGTTTGGGGAGGGGAAAGTTAGGCAACAGATCATAAAACTTGGCAGCGTTTGGACCAAGGAGATACAAGAGCCTTCTGTAGGCAAGGACACATTGTTGGTCAGCACGCCGGGTGAGCACCTCAACATAGTAGCAGGCGTCAATGGTATTTGAAAACAACACCTGCCGGGCGGAGGACTTTGATGCCATGCAGACAGGGCAAACCTTCCACTTCATATATTTTCCAGCAAACGCAGAACACCCCGATTTGCAAACTTACACGTGAACATAGCCTTGTGACCATTTGGCAAAAACACTTGGCAAGGCTTGGATGCTCAAAAAAGTAGAATTTCACTGGAAGATGTTAGCATCACACTCATTCCATAATGCTCCAAAGGGCTTAGTACTCACTTATAAACTTTGTGTGTGCTTTGGCCCTTCTGTTGTCCTGCTCTGAGCGAGGCTGGATGATTGGGCGCCCTGGATTGGAGTTAACTTTGGCTACATGCGTTATATGGGTTGCCAACTTACTGTGGAAGTTGCCATCATAGGTAGGGACATGCGACACAAGATCGTCAAAAGCATTCATGGTGGTAGAGGACAAGAGAGGGATGTTGAGAGGCAGTCGGGAGACGGAGATTCAATAGATGATTGCCTGGGCCAGTACGTGAATCAATAAAAGAAAAAAAACTCACATGAAAGTTTCTGAGACCCTCTGGAGCAAATATGGTTCCCATGGTCTGTCTACTGAATAGCTAGCAGGTCACCAAAATGATGCTCTGTTGCCTGATGGTATCATTCAAGCGTCTAATGTAAGTTCAATTATAGACTTGATGAACTCAATGATAACATCGTCTCAGCGTCTGAAAACGGCTTGGCGGATGGCATTCCAACATTTTGTGGAACTGACCAGGCCACTAAATCAATGATACTAAATCAATGATACTGTGTGGTAGTATATCAGTTTAGCGGCTCAAATACAATACACTATGAATGCAAGACCATCATAAGTACATCCAAACATTGCGGACTGGTTTGTCACTAAAGATGATATCATAGTGTCTAAAAGCTGTTACGTGTACTCCCATCTATTCACAGAGAACAGAGCTAGTCACGCACAAGTCAATAACAATACTGCGAGCGCACAGATTTGTTGCAAAGGTAGTTATTCATATCAGTACCTGCATTTGTACCCAAATCAATAGCCCTGCCCGGTACTGTCATGCTTGCTAAGATGATATTGTCTCATCGTATCAAACAAGCTGGCAGAGTAAGGATGATGTACTGCGCCCTGAAGCGGTATGCTCATTAACAAAATATGTTTCACTTTTGCAGTACCATATTACGTACCAAACAAATACCTGAACATCCTACGTACGGTATCATTGCTAGCAGTATTGTAATGCCACCACGTTGACCTCAGATATTGATGATAGAAGTCAACTAGTGGCAGGTAATATCTGAACAAATACGTTAATTTGAGAGTCTGGGGAAAGATGTTAGACTCGAGATGAAAAGATGAAGCGCTGAGGTAAGCGCTGAGAGTGGAGACGGCAAGCAGCAGTGAGGCCGTGAAAAAGGATACATGAGCAAGCCAGATGAGCAAAGCACAAAGCTAAATGGTGCTAAATAATAACAGAGGAGATACACAAGTTGTGTCAGATAAATAGATATGAGAGACGTGGGAGGTGAACTGCAAACAGTGTGGCAACAAGCAGCACCAAGCACCAAGCAGTTACGGCTTGTGGCTAATTGTAAAAATAGTATCATGCTCAGAATTGGTCTACTATTGTCATCGCATCTTCACATCCACTCGAGAAGATGATGAAGTGCAGTACCCAAGGATGATACACAATATTAGTAAAGCTAATGGATGTAGCAGATGCTGGGCTGTAAATTTGATAGTAATCAGTGTGTGCATTCACTAATTGTGCAAACTGTAGTATTGTCATTCTCAGCCCAGGGACATTCTTCATAAAGATGGCATGATACTACGCAGATATCATCTTTGACAGGGCACTGTATTGCAAGGATGGTAGGGCTACATGGGCGGGATGATGATACACCAGGATTACAATCATTTAAGCCATCCAGTGGGTTGGGAGCTAGCATTTGAATTACAGGAGCATCCTAAATATACAATAGATGTTCATTGACTTATCATCCTCAACATTGGTGCAGAGCCAGGTCAAGCGGATGGTAGAAACCATCTCACGTGTAATATAGAAAAGAATGACAAAATGTGTATAAACTATAATAAATGTGCAATGCACAGTGAGCCTAAGACAACACTCAAAGGCATGAGTGTGAGTTAGAGGGTAAAACAATATATTCACGATAAGCTACCTATGGAGCCCAAAGGGCTCCTTATATACACTGAGGAGACCATATACCAGAAGATTCCACAAGCCTCTGTACGTGAAGACTTTGTCTTTGCATATATGCTGGTACTTTCTATCACACAATTGTTTGGGTATGTTCTATAGTATTCTTTATGTATGTACACAAGCTTTCTACACGTACAACCTGTGCACCAATTAGTATACCTGAATACGCTTGTAACATCCTAGAAAGTAAATATCCACAGCTTCAAGGCATGTCTGCATTAACATCATTATCATCTCATTGAAGTATCCTCTTTGATAATTAGAAGGTAGGTAGGAATATCATAGGCGCTGATATCATCCTTGCCACTTGGGGATTCTGTGATGCAGATAATGATTCTTACGATAAGTAAATAAACGTGAATAGCATTACTATGTATCTTTAAGTCAGTAACACGCACAGTAAGCAGAAATCAGTAGCTGTGGGTGGACTAGTATCATCATCATCAGGCTGAGGTATGTGGGGTTGTTGTCTGAAAACCTATCATTGGATGAGGAAGCATCATCTTCCATGCATGGCGGAGTAGTTACAAAAATAAAAAGCCGGTAGGGGAGGACCCCAGAACCTATGGAAGCTCACCTCTGCACCATGTCTGGTGCTGGAAAAAAGTTGACTCACCGGCACTGGCATAGGCCACAATGATAGTTGTACCGGGAAGGGGTTCCGCCAGCTGATGATGATGAGATGGCTGAAACAGGTGAACTAAGTTATACCGTTGTGTAGTGCCCTTGAGCGTGGTCACTGGGTGCACCTGCTATTTCTATTGCGTTGCAACCCAACACCTCCAGACATGTTGAAAGTTCTGGCACTAAAATCTGTGCAGCACAGAGATTTTAGCGCCGGGGGCTATCACTAGTCATTGGTCCGCTTGGTGTTAAGACTGATCATGTTGTGGATTGCGTGGTGTAAGCAAGAAACGCAAGGATGAACTGCCTACATTACAGATTGTTAGAAGCGTTGCGCATGCATATGCAGTGCGGCAACCAATTAGACAGGTGTTAGTTGAACTCAAACTTTACTCACTGCATTCATAGCTGCCAAAAAAGGGCGGACTTACTATGTGTATTTAGGTATCACCAGTGTGGCAAGATCAACTGCACTAGCGGCGTTAGTTCAGATTGGCTGCAGAAGCAATTGTTGGAATTGATTGAGGAAGCCACGGTTGCCAGCTGGTGAAATACAAAGTTGTATGAGATGCAGCACACCGGAATTTGCCATCGTCTGAACTTTGGGCGTACTCACTTTCCTAGTAAACTCAATCCCGGGCCCAATTGAGGGCCATCCACCGCTAGGAAGGCCTATCTTTGAAAAGTACTCAATCAGAACAGAGAACGCTGTCCCATGGCCTAACTGACAGAGAAGGTGGACATTGTTGAGACCCCTTTAGTGACTGTCTCTCCTCCCCTTTAGGGTTCCTTAAGTAGTGGCTGCGTTCGTTTAAATGCTTCATTATCTATTATATTGCGTGTCTGTTACAGTTGTACATTGGTCCTTGTGGTAGACAAGATAAAGCAAGCTGAGGGGGCTCAGGCTTTCCTTGGTTTCTTATATACATGTGGCTTTCATCAAGTCATCCTGACCTGCAGTCTGCAGCAGGTGAGTCAGTCATGTGACTTGGAGTGACTCGTGGCTATTGGTTGTTGTGTTACCCTGATTACGTAATCCTGACTCAGATACCCTGATTACATAATCCTTAGTAAGTCATTGGTTACATCAGTACCCTTAGGTTTTGTGCGGCTCCTAATCGTACAGGAGTCGCGCTTAATCCTAAGTTACGTGACTTCTTCTCACAGTATTCATGTGATGTAATGACTTCATGACTCGCGCTCGCGCCAGCATTACATGGGACAGATTACCTGGTGCGACTTGGATAACCACCGTCACGTGATGATTACATAACTTGCGCCTCGTGCTAGCATTACATGGGAGAGATGACCTGGCGCAACTTGGATAACCACTGTCATGTGATGTAACAATAATGTAACGGTCACGTGATGTTAAGGTCATGTGACCTTGAAAGTGCTTTGTTTGCCTTCGGGAAAAATGTGATAAATCATAGATTTATTCCTAGACTATGTTATGACTGTCACGTGGGTCATAATGGACATACTAGATCATCAGCTCATCTAACAGTCGGTTGAAGATAAAATGGCAGTGCCGTCAACACAGTGTTATAGATAAGCTGTAGTCTTAGAATAACATTGGAGACTGCTGTAGACGCATTCACATAGAGGATTTGTCTGATGAGCCAAGGGGGTTGCGGCAAGGGACAAGGATAAAGGTATTGGATGATTTCCGGTAACGGTTATTGCTTACGCTAAGCTAATTTAGCCTTTCTAAAGGTGGAGCAATCACATTGCGGAGTAATTGGTCATTAATTAGTAATGATGTCATACAGACTTTAATATGGTATACCCTAGCATAACCTAGCTTTAGACCTTACAGGAAATCATCCATTGAACTCAAGGTTAACGTTAAGGGTGACATGCTGTTGTACCTAGACATCTGTTGACGTGGCCAATACGGTATCATAGAAACAGTAGCAAATTTTATGGTACTCACCCAATGTACCTCTCAAAGTAAGCAAAAATCCGGATGCTTGCAGCAGTGGGAATGTTGAAGGGATCAGGTTCATTAGCTTACCTAAAACTCTGAAAGCAGAGTAGCGCTTGTGAGTGCGCCCAGGTTTCTCCGTAGGTTCTGTGAGCGTCAGGAGTGCATATATGGGCTCACATGCACTCACAAGCACACATCATGTGATCACAAGCATCTCGATTGCGCTCCTGCGTGCTTGTTTGAGCCTGGGAGATGCATCACATCCCCCCTAGGTGAACAGCGTAGGCAAAGAAAGGGTGACACAGTCGCTGTATGCACTCAGAGTGGCGCATGCTTTGGAACGGCGTCCGGGTTGGGTTGAATGTGCTCAGTGGATGTACATCAAGCATGGGTCCACGCTGTTAAATCTCATGTTGCAGGGGAGGGGACAAAAATTTAATTAAATTGCAATATCATGAACAAACTGGCACGCTCGAATACAGTGTGCCACAAAATTGATTGTAAAAACCTAACCAGACTGCTGCAAGTGTTGTGCCATGACAACTATATGCTTACATAAGCCAAGCACATTATATGTCAGAGCTGAGCTTCTGAGCTACAGAAGGCATGCTGTTTGGTTTTGTGTGGCTCAGTATAGCAGGAGATATGGCCAGTGGAGTGCAGTGGATTTTACAATCAATTTTGGGGCAGGCATAGCAGCTGGAGCGGTGGCTGCTCTAGCTCCATGCACAGTGCGTCTGGCAGCCTGCAACTTTGTGTACACAGTGACGTATGTGAGTGCTATCCTTGGTACTGCTGTCATAATATATAACCCAACCACTGCTGCGCTAGGGCCCAGACAATGGTATGGATATGCCAGCAGCTGTATGATGTTGCTCAGTGCACCAAGCAGGAGACACAGATGCCAATACCAGTTGATGTAGGGGTTCTCAGGCATGCCTGATCTAGTGGCAGTACTTGCAGGGCAAAATATCCTGCCTGTGCAGTTGGAACAGCCATACCTTACTTGGGCTGGGGGGGTTGAACACCAGTATTGCAGCTGACATTCATTTTTGTGGGGGAAATTGATACTTTTGAGTAGCCTAAGTAGAAGCCCTGAACCATAGCTGCGGAACAACTACTTTTGCTGGCCAATACCTGTCTGGGATCAGACATAAAATGGCCCAACTGTGTGCAATAGGTCAGCCA
>WSLO01000486.1:0-15757 GCA_019677385.1 Ceratobasidium sp. 392
CGTCCAGCAATCTTAGAGAACCGGCCTACCGATCGACTCTCCTACACCATCCCGTCTTTGGCACCAATCCATATCGAGACAGATGCGATATGTCCAGGTCTAAATTCACACAGCAAGCGATGTACGAAAGACGATCGCATGAAAGACGCGATTGCGGGAAAGCTGCAGGTCATCGGAGGGAACGTCAACCTACCGACAATCGATATATCTATACAGCACGGATCGGAGGAGGCCTTAAAGGACGTTTCTATATGTCTCATGCGACGACCTCAGGAGGGTGAGAAAAAGATTGCCGAAAGGGAAGACTATAGATGGGTACTCGGGGTTTATGTACGTTCGGTTCGCTTTGAGTCTTGCTTTTTCTTTGACCGATTCTTTATTCCTGCAGATCTGGAAACCCCTGGATGTACCCGGTAACGACAACGTCATGGCCGGCATAGTGATTACTATAACCCTACCTCACTCCCACATCCATGACCTCAGCACACGACTTCATTACTTCACTCAGATCATTGGCTCCACAGATGACTCTCACGGTCAATCACTTTCCTTTGGGACACTGGATGTAGAGGGAAACTATGGGCATATTCTGATCCAGGTAAGTTTATGCTATATCTTTCCCAACTATCGTTTTACCTATCGTATGTTAGAACGTTACGGCTACAGTTGTCGAAGGGAGGTCTCTGGATAGCGACATTTCGGTTGAACTTGCTCGAATCACGGAGTCGGTAAATTTACGCTCCACATATGGGTACGTTGAGTGTTTTTCGTTTTATTTTTGGGTTTGTTTCCTAATTGTGTTCTCAGCATTGTGGGATGCAATGCCACACTCGTACACACGCCCGGACAAAATCCTATTTCCGCCAATATTCAATCCGGGGCTGGGTACGCAGCCCTTCTTTCCCACTCGATAATCCAAAACTGACCTATTGCTACAACACAGCACAGTCGGAGGCATGTTTGAACTGGAGTATCCCCCGGACCTGGACGCTCCGCCTCGGTTCGACATCACGGCTTACTCGCAGTTTAGTCGTGCCATGCTCTGGGTAACTGATCCCCAAGGCACCAAAGCACTACGATCCAACATCATCCCCGCCGTTCTCCCAAGCGTTTCGATGAACCTTACATCATGGTTCGCAAGTGCCCAAGCCCTTGTTCCCGCAACATACCAAGGCTCACTCGACCTAAGCTCTCGGTACGCTGCGGTCGTCACAAACGATCGTGCAAACGAACTCCCAGGGCGGCAGGTTCGGTGGTTCAGTCGTAGGGGAAGCGTATCGACGGGGGAAGTAAAATGGGACGGAAACAACGATGAAGGAGGGCGGATACACATGGCAACTCAGTATGCGGCCGTAAAACTGCTATTTCTCGGGCTTCACGATGATGATATTAAAGCATGGCCAAAAGAGGGGGATGAGACGGATCCGAGATGGAGAGACTCGTCAAATTGGAGAGGCGAATTGAGGTGGAGTTGACGAGGTGGACTGAAGGGTTACGAAGCTTTTTATTTGTGGGTGTTTATGAAATCTGTGAAGTCTGAACCAATACCAAGTGTATTTGTGCGGACTAATAACTCTAGTATTGTCCTTCACGTCTCAAGTCGAATAACGTCCGTACTCGGGCAGGAGTCTTGCGGATTGTACCTCAAATCCTCGCTGAAACTCCCATAAAATATTCCACTAGGATAGTATCGGTGATCAGCATTAGGCCAGTATGCCAAAATATCGTCTCCAGTAACTAGCAGCATTATTCCACGAATGAGAGTTATTGCGCGACCGTGATCGTTCTCGCGCGACCCCAGCTCGGAAGGAACTCCAGCGCCAGTGGCTACTTTTAACTGTAATCCCGCTTTCATTCTTGCTCTTGCTCTTGCTCTTGCTCTCGCTAGCTTCCTAGTTCCTCTCTCCCCCGCTCTCATTCTCGTTTTACTCGACCCACTAAGCGGATAGGTGTAAAGCGCTCTCTCTCTAATAAATGCATTCAAATTAAATGGAGGTCGGCAACCGCCTAGTACACGTAGGTAGAAAGTGTCTAGCATAGTAGAGAAGTACCAGCTGATCACCTGACCCTGTTGATCGTCGATCTCAGGGTTGACTTATCTGTCATCGATCTCGGGTTTATCGCGCTCGCCGACCTACTGTATCACAAGAAACTGGCGCGCATGCATCAACCATAAATGCGGGCTGTGCCTACGGCATATGCCCACAGGATAAATGGAGTGCAGGGAACGGATGGGCGCCAGCCCGGCCGGATGGATCGTGGCTGGTTCTATAGTGCTTGCATCGTGGGTATTTGCGGCGTATATGCACGTATCATTTGTGGAAACCATGCGGTATACTGAGAGCGGTGCTCGGGGGAGTTGAAAGGCCCAGGCTTCGAGAGAGGAAATCAACATGAGGCTGTTTTTCCTGTACCGAAAGTTGAGGTAGAACTTACTCTGACTGCGTAGCCGATGACTCTATTCTGGTTGGACTAAACTAGCGCTCGTGGATCAAGGACGATCCGGGGCTGATATCTGCGGTGGGATTCGAGATTCTCGATTGGGGTCGGAGCCTGAGGGGGTTGAGATTGTCGTCGACGTAGGCGCATTGTCCGAAGATCACAACGAGCCTTGTGCTTAGCGGTCACGTGGATGGTGATTTGATCAACGAGCAGAGCCGGCGACAACAGACGTGTGTTTAATCTATGTATAAAAAACGGACGGATGCGTACATGCGTGTTGCATTGTCGGAAATCTTAAATCTCGTGTTGACGCGATCAATAATACGGCGGCGCATTGTTGTAATGCACATTAAAGGTGCCTTTCTGGCGGAAGGCCCGGGCCATGGAAGTCCTCAAAACATAGGATATCCCTACGGTTCTGTCGTGGTGTTTGGCTAGCTCAGCTAATGCCTTCGAGGGGTCCTATAGCGAAGTACCTTTTTGTAGCCTACGATAGTTTCCACCGTCGGTCGTTGTGGAAGATGAGCATATGACCAGCTAGTCATACATGGTGTGCGAAGAGACAGGCGGCTATCGGAAAACCTCCCAGAAAAGGAAGTGTTGAGATACTATATAGGCGTGGAAGTTCCTAAAACAGCATATGACCCAACTTCTGGGGTTTGCTCAAAATAGAGGGCCCTCCGAAACGAATGTGACTCGTCTATATGGGCCGTTGTTACATAAACAGCCCCGGACGCCGAGTTTGCGATATAAGCTCACGGTTGGCCGAGACGGTCGAACTATACCATCCTGCTATCGATATGCGCTCTCTCTCTTGTGGTATAAACTTACATCTCATTAAGTCATACCTCAATATCAAAAGCTGGTTCTATTGGCTTTCCTTTTGTCGGCTCGTTTGGGATATCGGAGGGCTCGTTCTCGCTGCGTCGACTTTCCGAGATGTGACGAACCTTCTTAATCTGCTACTATCACTCAACGGCTGGAAGAGCATTGCTCTGCAAAGCTATTGCTATCTGAGTCTCAGTAAGCAGTTTGTACTTACTCCGTGGTTTGTTCCATCACCAATGAATGCTTTAGCCACATGGGCGATCAGCTGCACAAATGACCTTTACATGTGAGCAGCTGACCCACTAGGAAGCGTTTTCAACGCTGAGCGAGTGGTACTTACACCAACTACTAATCAACCAGAATTACCTACGATTTACGATACTCACACACGATATTTGGAGCGGTCCTCGTGCAGCAGATCATATCTATAATCATTGCAATCCTAGCAATTGGTATGTCGCGCAAATATTTTTAGAGCATCTCCATGATAATGACTGTGCGAGTCGATATTGTCCTCCTTAGCTCTTTTTGTATTGCAGCATTTCTGCTCGCCTCCCACTGGCTTGGCTTGGACGACGCCTCGAGGCACAGTGGGGATGGACCGAGCACCTTATCGGACCCAACCTCTGACCCTAATGACAGGGGCATATGCTGGGCTGAGCTTGGCCGTTTCTGCAATCCTCAACTCTAAGGCGGTTGCTTCAGGAAAACAGACTAAAGTCTCATATTTCAGCTGTCTTCTCGCCAATGCCGGGGATCTATCTATGGGGCTGGCAATTGAACCAAGAACACCAACCTGGACTGGTTCTCGTCGGCAACTGGGGCTCAACTCGGTGCCGATTGGGATAGTTATTACCAACTTTTTCTCTAAATCTCCGAGGAGATTGAAGGCTTTTGCGCTAAACAGCCTTTTCAGGAGAATCATGTGGGTGGACTGGGGGCCTTTATCAATACGGTCATTCACTTCAGCCCAATATTTGCAGCCCGGTAGAGACAAAGGCTTACGCTGTCTCCCAGAACCTTTTTGCCTTGGCCGCAGTCGCTCTACTCATGACACGGATCATCATACTACTGCGTCAATTACAAAACGAGGACTTTTCAACACGTGAAGTGGTTTCTACTTGCAATCTGCCGGCTAATCGGTTATCGGTATTACTTGTAAGTACTTTAACTGAGATTTGGGTCTCATGATATATCATGTCCACCTTGTGGGTGCAGATTCAATCTGAAGTTCGTGAACTTGGTTCAAAATCTATGGGTTCATCATACATTCATCAGGTTGAAATGTCGCTCAAGGGACGCTCCTACACTCGCAAGTCACTTTTTTCTACCTGCTTGAGTGCCATCTGAGTAAATTTATTGCCTTCACCTAGATCCAGTCACTGCATGCCTTCGTCAGAATATGACGTATCGCTCGTACCTACCTGCCTTCCGCGAAACGACTCTGTATAACCGTTATGATTGCATTGGCAATGGTACGTTATATATCGTGGAGCCCGCCAGCCAGAGTTTGATTACCCGTAAATGTAGGACTTGCAGACATCGAATATGTGATTCGTCCAACAACGATGAGCACGTATATAGATCCAAATCAGTATCCACGCCTCTGGTTCATGACCCTACCAGAAGACAATTCCCAACTACCTCAGGATGCCCCTTTGGTCGTCTCGGTGCCGTATCTAAGCACCCCACTGCGTCCATTCCCTGGTCAATACACAGTGACGAGCCTCACCCGAAGCACACGGAGGTTCATCCAGTCTTCCGCAATCCAGGATATTGTTTTCGGATCAAATCCTGTAAGAAATTACAAAGATGCGAGCGTTCAATCCTGTCTGACCGGCCGCGCCTCGTAGACGTATCTTGATGTTGATTTCTATCCGTGGGGTAAGTACTAACATAACCACTCTCGGCTGTCTTGATCAAGCCCAAAATGATGCTCAAAATACCCTGTAAAGCTCAAGTGTCCAATGTTCCGATCAACTCAACATCGTCCTCGTTTCAGTCTGGTTCCTCTTCCTGTACGTCCGGCGGCTTGAACCCAAGCGCGATTGCCTGCGGCGTGGTTCGATGGCCGGTTGGATTGGAGCAGCATCCTACGATAACACAGAAGCAACTGCAAGTCAATAGACCAAGTGGTCCTTACTGCCAAATCATAGAAGACTACCGCAAGGGCAGTCCACTAGACTTCCTAGGTTCTATTGGTGGTCTTTTTGCTCTGTTACAAGGCGTACACATCTTCCTTTTTGGAAGACCGTTGCTTTGGGGATTGTTTGGTGTGTTCATGCTGCTGCCGCTGTTTTCCTACTGATAAGCCTCATGATATTAGGCGCCAAGCTGATTACACCCTTCGGGTTCGTTGGTGGATTCGTCACTAAAGGATTCCGAAAGAGACTTCAGGACCACTATCACACCTCCCAAGCCACGACTGGCCAATTGAACCATGACGTAGCAGATGCGATACGAATGAATCGATTCTTGCTTGATTACGTCGTTGACATGGGTCCAGCAGATATCGCACCACACCCCGGCTCCCGGCAAAACGATATTGAATCGTTACCCACGGACGTAGATCTCAACAGCATAGAGCTCACGCCTGGTCCTAGTAGATCCCTTTAGAACAGTCATGTGTGAGTTTGATCCGAAAACATATGAGAGTGATATATATGCGCATAATAATAATTCCGGAAGTGAGGGTCACTGCTGTCCGTAGACTAGTGAAGTTTTCGGTATTGTTCTCCGGGGACAAAATATTGGGGAGTTTGGGCCGAATGTACCGTAGCAAGCAGCACCAGCAAAGGAATTTGTTATAGTAACAAAACATACCGATGCAGGGCAATTTCGCCGAATTCTCTATAATTGACGTTAAAGAGTTGGCTGTATTCAAATAAGAGCTGTTGCGCGGCCGTGATGGTTCTTACGCAGCCCCAGCCTGGAATCACTCTAGCTCCAGTGGCTGCTTTCAACCATACTCTAGCGATTATTCTTTTTCTTACGCTCTCTACCTTCTTAGCTCCTCTTGCCCCTGCTCTCATTCCCGTCTCACTCAATCTTAGGAGCGCATGTAAGCTCATCTTACTCCTCAAATTGTACTTGGAGGTCTGATGTAGATATATGCGCTTTATAAATATAGGCTCCAATTGGTCAGGAATTGACCCACCGCTTCCTCTCCTGACAAGTATGTTGTTGCCAGAGTATTTTGGCACATATACAAGCTCTACGCGTGGGTGTAATCTTGATTCTCATTGACTGCTTATATTTTGGTATTCGCATTACTGTTCCACGCATACAAGCTAGCCTTTCTAGTCAACCAACCCTCTTCTCCACAATCTTTTCGCTCAAATCCCACAGCTGTCTTGCCAAGTGAATATCTTGGGCAATCTTTGAGGGCCTGGTAACTTTCCCAAAAGGCGTCAAGTACTTTCCTTTATACTTCTCGGGCTCCGCTCTAACGAGAGGGTTGGCTGCGGCAAATACACTCGTTCGTGCCCCGTCAGGCTCACTCATGAAGATATAGCTAGCAATAACGCGAACTAGAGGGCCAATGATAGGTATTGTAGCCATTGCTCCCAATGCGCCGTCTAATACCTTGTCAGCCTCACTTATGCCGCTGAATATGGCATTTTATTCTAACTTTACCTGTTGTTACGGTACCAGGGTGTACGCTAATGGCAATAATATTGCTCTTTTCAGAGTCTAGTCGTCTCTGCAGCTCACTAGCGAACAATATATTTGCCAGTTTGCTCCGCCCTGCAATTTATGCTATGAGGCCCCGTGTCGTGCTGTTCCGAATGACTTACCATAACGAGCCAGTCTACTCCTCCATGCATCGTAGCTCACTGCTGGGAATGGACTTGTTAGCTCTGCCTCATCAGCAAACTGCACTTTTTGGCCTCCCAGTAGGTCATGAGCCCGGGAGGAAACCTAGGCAAGAAACTGAATCAGTATTCGGCTTGGACCGCTGACACCAAAAACCCACAGAAATGATTCGCACATCCGACCCCTGCTTAGAGCTTGTTTTCTTCATCACTTCTAGTACCACTTTAGTGAATATAAATGGACCGATATGACTGTCAGCCGCGGTAGCAGTTCTGTAAGCCGTCGGCACCATCGCCTGTGGTGCTGATACTTACTTGGTAGCCATAGTGACTTCGATACCGTCCTCATTTAGCTCGTACTTCCTGTCTCCACTATGAGAGCCCACGTTAGGATAAGTAACCGGAGAATTGACCAAAAATGCGTACATTCCCGCGTTGTGAACTAAAGAGACTCATTTATTTGAGCTAGGATCACTTAAATAGAACAGAGTCGTACCGAGTATGTCTAATTGACTTTCCACTTTAAGAAGTGTCTCGGCTGATTCTTTTGATTTCTTAATTGAGGACATATCTGCCGTGAACCACTTCAGTTGTCCTTCAGATTCGGTGACCTCGGCACGGATTCGTTCGATTGCTTTCAGCGCGTTGGCCTCGGAGCGGCAGCCAAGATACACTATAGCCCCAGCCTCGTAAAGTTGCTTCGCGGTCTCATATCCAAGGCCACGACTACCAAATTGTCTTATCATTAATTGTGGATTGAGAGGTAAACGTATAAAGCTTACTTTGCACCAGTTACAACTGCTACCCGACCGGTAAGCTTTGGCTCTATCTTCGGATATGATGAAACGTATGAGCCCATGGGGAGGTATGATGAGACAAGATGGTCAATTTGGCAGGTGCTGAGGGAGGGTTTTTATGTCGGGTTAGCCGAGTGCCCAACGGTCTCCCCGCGTTGACTTAGTCACGTGTAGATATTCCACGCGCGGGTAAATAAGTCACCGACCAAATTTCAAGCCCAATCCTCCACGTTCGGTCTTGGTTTGTGATTCACGGAGTTACCGGTGTGCATTCGGTTATATAGCCGGCTTCTCATATCCCAAATGCAGCGGTGGACGCTACTCCTACTTCGAGACTCCATGCTCACATTGTGTAAATGTGGAACGCACTTACTCAGAGTGTCGGGGTTGTATTTTCGTAAGAATAACACACAATCAGCCATCAATAGCTGCTGGTGACAGCGTGCTTGGTGTTGGACTTGGTAACTCTAACATCCACGGCCTTGGCCGGGCATCAATGCTAGCTACTCTATATGAGACTATTTCAAGCTTATCACAGTGAATTGAGGGAGAAGAAAGTTTTCAGACCGTGCTGCTTGTTGCTCACCCGTCAAGATTCTTTGGCTATTCTGGTTGTACGAGACAATATGTGATAGCCTGAAAGATATTGGTCTATTCTCGTGGGAGATAAACACGTGACCTATGGCTATTGTGATTCGAGCAGCAAGTTGCAGAGCACGATCCAGCACGCATACATATCACATAGTAGTCGATATATTAACTGAGCATCATTTCGACGTTTACACATAGCTCTCATGAAGTTCACAAATCGCTCCAAAAAGTCCACTCGACTAGGTGGCAGTGGGTCCCAGTCAACACGGATTTTACACGAGTATTGGCGGCTATAATGGGATGTCACAAAAAAAAACCAGATGGCGAAAGGCGTAGTACACCTACGTTTAGTTCAATAGTACTCATCCCAGTCACTTTCGGGCATTTCGTCTTCGCTTAGTTTTCTAACGAAAGGCCTAGAGGTGTGGCTCGAGGTGACGTCGTGTGTCTTGTATGCGTCTGTAGAGCCTTGGGTGTGCTGCTTTTGACTATCAGCAAGAGCTTCATTCGAAGACTCGAGCTCTTGAAGGTAATGATGAAGCTGGTTCCAGTAATGGTGGTGAAACAAGGCTTCGCATCCCATCTGGCATATGGATACTTACAAGGTCATCCCAGTCCATTGGATATCCATCCTCGCCTCTCGCAAATAAAGCGCCTCTCTACGAAATGTAGTTCAATAGATGCGGCATCAGGCATCTCCAGGTTGGCCAACAGAGCTTTCGTGACCTTCTCGGCTTGCATGTGTCGGAACAAGCGACTCGAAACCATAGGCGCTGGCTTTTGACATTGAGAAAAGGCGCGTTCGTTTTGATAGAAGCGTGGATAGTGGAGGAACATAGAGCCTTGATTAGAGGAAGATTTAGGCTCCGAACGAGAGAACACTGTATCAGCGCGTAGAAGAAACCGAGTGTTCTGAGATAACGCATCTGTCGGATTAGTTGATCCGTTGATCTATAATTTTTCAATCAATTCGGAGCCGTGAGCATTCGCTAAGAATCGGAGGATTGCACATACCGTGATCGTACAACCGGACACATGGGCTTTGCTGGAGGCATCAGGTGTGTCGGTTTCAAGCCACCACTCCACCAATTGTTTCTCGCCGTCCTCCCTCCACTCCTTGATAAAATCGGCGAAGGGGTCAGGATTGGTCCGTATTAGCTCTGTCACCATACAATGGTCTCCAGAATCCACCTGATCGTAGCCTCGGAGCTCCCATAGCGTCTCGATTTTTGGGAATGGACAATATAAGGCTGGCGTAAACGTTTCATCGTAGTCTTCGGAATCTCCGAAGGTGGTGGCATTCTTCTGACCAAGCGCCTCGAGAACAGGTCGGAATGGGTTCACCTGGTCTTTTAACTTGAGCAGCTCCTTATCCAAGCCGCGGATAACTTCGCCATACTCATCGTCGTCTATGCCGTACTCGTAATCCAAATCATAGTGCTTGTAGTATCTATAATTGAGAAGCCGATCCACGCTTTTCAGGTCTTTGCCGTCCTCAAGCAGAGTTTTTTGTCTCGGAGTAAGCTGGAGGAAAACAAGAAAGCCCTTCATCTCCTCTGCGAACTGTGGCACTTCCTGAGCAACAAGTCACAATAGTCCGCGTGGGGTCCGTACCTCGTCACCGGATTTGACTTGGTAGCGTCGTTCCTGGTTCCAGTATCGTAGGCCTTGCCCGTCTCCGCGTGACACAAATCTTGCGCGAACTTGGTGGAGTTTTCGCAGGTCCCTTCGCAAACAGTGAGGGGTTGCTTGCCCTCGTCTGATGGGTCCGCGCCATGCGTACTTGCTTAGAATTTTAGGAGCCTCTGCTTGTGTGCTTAGATGAGCTGAAAATACCGATTCTATACAACGTACTAGTGGTCAAAGACAGGTAGTCGATCAACTTTTGCTTCTCGTGATCATTAATGCTGTATATGTCAACCAGCCTTGATGAAGGGGTATATGAGATTTTCCGTTCCAAATAAATTAAGTGATACTCACTCGGCCTCGTGACATGACTCGCACAACCGAACTCGGAGAGTGCCCTCCCACTTAACGTTCGTACCACTGCCACACAGCTACACAGGGTAAGCTAATCTCTTCGAGGCAAGCATGATTCCTCAGATTTGACATACCGAGCAGTCCTTCGTAAATAGAAGGGCAGCATATTGCGGTGGGCTCATGCATTCAAAGCGCTTTGGAAGCCGAGGTGTTGCCCTTTCAACCTTGAGCCACATATCCATCGACGATTTGCTCATCAGAATCTGACGCAAGGACTTGCACGTGCGTGCCAAGGCGAGTAAATCGCCGGGCCACAGTTGGAGTCCAACCTAAGCTTGGTGAGCGAGACTGAAGCAAGCACGAGCTAAAGCGCAAACCTTGGAAAATATCTCCACAGGAAGTGCCAAAAATCCAACAGTGGAGTCACGTTCGATAGAACTTGTGGGAGTGAAGGCGCCATGTACCGAAGTCGGAGATAGCTTAGACTCTGCAAGTGTATATAATCTCGCGTCATCCTCATACTAAAACAATATTTACGACTGACCTAACTTTCCGAGGGTAGCGGTTGTCTTTGAGCCGCTCGCGGGTTCAATCACAGAAACCTCTGCCCCCGGATAACCTAGCAGTGGATGGGTTGAGGTTTTTGAGCAACCAAGAGATTGTGTATCAAGCATGTACCTACTTTGCGAGAGTCCTTGTCCTTCAGGCATACCAGTTGAATCGTTGAGCTGTTGCCAAGCGATAGGTTTACTGGCACAAACTGTTAGCGTTTCAAGGCTTTGTAAGGACGAATGGCATACTGGGACTGTTTTGTAGAGATGCTTTGCATGATAGAATGACTGTGTAGCGGAGTTGGACGAAGGAAGAAAGTTCGGTGGCTGGTGGCGGAACCAGAACGGAGGCATTTGAACTTCCGGAAGCCTGGAAAGTTCTCACGTGACTCTGCTCCATGACGACGCTCTGGTCTCTTTATCCAGCACTTGCTCATTTAAGCACATTTTTGCGAGTTGAAATATTGGTTTTTCCTCTTGATATTCCGTCAAACAAAAATGTCATGTTCTTACGAGCCACACCAGTAATGCATACATTCACCACACGACCACACTCCTATTTCCGCCACTCATCCAGCTGATCTGCCGTAATCTTTTTTCAAGTCTTTGGCTATCTACACTATCCATGGTTGGACGGAATGAGATGTGCGAATGCGCTAATCAGACAAACGAAGTAACTCAGCAAGAGAATAGCTCGAGCTCAGTTGAATACTACTCTACCCAATAGACAAACGAAGGAACCATACGTCGAAAAAGTGAGAACAGCAAAAATGGACGTAGGCAGACATGTACCCCAAGAAGAAAAATATTTGTGTTGAGAGAACAACAGATATGGAGGCGGTTTATATGTGTGGAGAAAATTACTCCTAAAGAAGAATAGACGAATCTGAACGACCGAGCGCAATCAAAGACAAAACAAGAAAAAGAAGAACCTTCCATACCCGGCGGTCGCATACAGCCGCCGCTAATGCGAAATACACCTCCGTGGCTCCATAACTCAACGCTCATCGAACTTTCGTAGGCACCACTCCATTCTACTCGCAAATCGCCGTGTGCGATGGCCAAAGTTTGCGTTATTATCGAAATAGGTGTATGCGGCTTAGAATAAACGAAAGCGTTGGACATTGGGGATACGCTGGTAACTTTCACCGAAACCAAAGGTTTGGTCCTCACACAGTAGGAGCCAAAGAAATCCACACGCTGCCAATTTCAAATCAGGAGCTAAGCGCTCGGGCCAAGCTCGGGCTCTGCCGCCACTCCCCTGTGGGGCTTAGAAAACATCCCGTGACTTTGCGCACCATATGGCACCTACCACATGGACAACTTCGGACAGGGAAATGATGACCGTCAGCTTGCGCGATCCGCAGCAATATTCTCCTACTATTCCACCACCACCTTGGTGCTTTGGAGATATCCTTGAGCCGAGTTAAATCACAAGAGGGATATCTATCTGCGAGCCTGCTAGCTGATCACAAGGAACATTCCTGCTGAAGGTCTGAGACACCTCAGAGCTTCTCTTCTAAACAATCTAAATTGACCCATTTTGGCATCGAAGCTATGATTCTCGACGTGGAACAAAATCCAAAATCGCCTCGCTCTATAGCTGTGTCTAGTCCGAGTTCTCCTACACAAGCTTCTTTCTTCCAACATCCCCAAAGCCCAGTATCGTACTCGACGTTTCCTAGCACCAGCTCCCAGATCTATAATCGTAACCCTAACGCTCCGGTCTCTGAAGTGACGTCACTCCTGGGACATAGTTATGGCCGCCTAGACGACGATGAGCAACCACCAGCGTATGACGATATCCGTTCAGAGTCGAATCGACTCAAATCTAGGTCTAGATTCTGGAGTTACTTTGCCTTAGTGGTGTTCATTAGTCTCCTAGTGTACCCGATATGGATCTCATATGATTTTGTGAGTACTTTGGATCATCGTATCAATCTTGTCTGAACTGGCTCTAGTACAAAGCCGGAAGACAAACACCAGACACTCCTCGATATCCTCCATCAGAACCATCTCTGCCGTTCCCTCCGTCTCCGCTACCTTCTCAACCACCTCCGCCACCCCTGGATCGTTCGCCTGGCAGCCCAAACGAACCGTACGTCCTTCCGGTCACAGGTCGTACTGATTTGTGTCGTCCCTGGGCGTATTCAATTAATGCGGTTTCTCGCCCATCGATCTTGGACCACCGGTCTACCGACCGAGTCTCCTATACTGTCCCGTCTTTGGCCCCCATCCATATCGAGACCGAAGCAATTTGCCTCGACTCAAAAGGACACAGCGAGCGATGCAAAAATTATGAACGCACGAAGGAGAAGGACGTAATCGCGGGGCAGTTACAAGTGCTCGGAGGGAATGTTGAACTACCAAAGATCGACATATCGCTACAACATGGATCGGAGCCAGGGCTAGAGGACGTTGCCATATGCCTCATGCGACGGCCTCGGGAGGTCAAGGATGGACTTGCTAAGAGTGAGGACTATAAATGGGTTCTTGGCGTTTATGTACGTGTGTTTGATTCACTCTGACCTTCTCGTTACCGATTCTCTGCCCTTGCAGATATGGAAATCCGTAGACCAACCCAGCAATGACAGCGTGTTTGCTGGTATATCCATCACTATAGTCTTGCCCCGCTCTCACACCCATGACCTCAGCACACAACTTCATTATTTCACTCAAAACATTGGCTCCACGGATGACAACGACGTTCCATCACTTTCCTTTGGAATATTAGATGTAACAGGAAATTACGGTCATATAAAGATCCAGGTATGTCTATTCTATGGGTTTGCTCGATTATTACTTATTCATTCAATTACAGAACGTTGCGGCTGCTGTGGTTAAAGGGGTATCTCTAGACAGCGATGTTGGTGTTGAGCCTGCTCGGATCACCCAGTCGATAGACCTACGCTCCACCTATGGGTACGCTTCTCACACTAAATCACGCACGTCTTTTGTCTAATTAGCCTCTTAGCATCGTGGGTTGCAACGTTACACTCGTACACATACCGAGCAAGGATCCCGTTTCCGTGAATCTCGAATCTGAGGTCGGGTGAGTCAACTCTTCCAGTTGTATATAACGATTTGGAGCTAAGTCATTGTATAGGGCGGTCTCAGGTGTCTTTGAGTTAGATTATCCCATTAGTCCCGACACCAGGCCTCGGTTCGACATTAGCGCTTACTCCATGTATAGTCGTACGGTGCTCTGGGTGGCTGACCCGCTAGGTACCAAGGCACTACGGTCTAACTTAATCCCCACCGTTCTCCCGAGTATTTCTATGAACCTTACCTCTTGGTACGCAAGCGCTCAAGCGCTCGTTCCAGCGACCTACCATGGCTCACTGGATCTGAGCTCTCGATATGCTGCGATATTCACGAACGACCGTGCGAGCAGACTACAAGGGCGAACTGTTCGGTGGTTTGGTCGTGGGGGAAGTACATCAAGAGGAGAAGTCAAATGGGATGGAAGGGGTAACGAGGGAGGGAAGGTGCACATGGCAGCGCAATACGCCGCTGTGAAGCTGTTATTCCTTGGGCTTCACGATGATGATATCAAAGAGTGGCCGAAAGAGGGAGACGAGACTGATCCCAGATGGAGGGAATTTGGGGAGGATAACCGAGCACAGGCGGCTGAGTCGGGGCAGGGTGACGAGACGGGCAATAGGGCAATGGTGGTGGCAAAACTTCCTTCACGGCGATTTTCCTAGACCTTGTAATATAGTCGAACACTTATGTATTTGTAGCAATGCGTTATTCCAGCCTTTCCTCTTATTGTAGAACAAACCTACAAGCCCGGCAACATCCAAATATAACCAGCTAAAAGCCTTGACACTACGCACTCACATCCTGTCGGAAACACTCTAAGCTTAAGCTTCAGCCCAAACTTGTACCAACAAGCCAGAGTAAGAAACTTCATGCTACAGACAAGAACGATTACTGACTGCCTACACGTCTACGCTGACTGTTGTTTCTCTCTTACATTTTTTGTCGATATAGTTTCTGGTTGAAAACTCGGCTGCAATAAACCGCAGTGTCGCCCTCTGCATTATCGAGTTAAAATTTGTGATGTCCTATTCGATGGCTATTGGTCCGACGTTCGTTCTTGTGGTGGCTACTGGCTTGTGGCGGGCTCTTATTTTGGTCGACTGCACGTGACTGGTTAGGACGGAATCAAATTGTAGGCTGTGCTTCGCCACAACATTCCCTCTCTTAGCCACCTGTCCAAAATATCTCTGAAGGCGACTTGTCACCGCTTCCGATATCTTTTCTGCTACTGGAATGTTCGACCTTCCTCCTGAAGTGATCCAGATCGTGGCCGGCTACTGCTATTGGCCTTTGCGTCTGGAATTGGCCAACAAACACTATTATCACAGCGTAGCGCCTGTTCTTTATGAACGGATCTACCTAGAAAGCAAGGCCAAGACTTTATCCCTCTATAAAACTCTCCTCGGTGGACCTTCTCAATTTCGCAATTACCCCAGAATGCTGCACATTCATCGCGATTATCTGGCTTCTGTTGACGAGATAGAAGAACATGCGCTCGTCGCAAAAGATCTGCTTATGCTCACCCCAACCTAGTTGACCTTACTCTGAACTTCTCGCAAAATCAGATGCGTCGCTTTTTGGCCAACGAAACGTATCCTTTCCGGCTCCGTCGGCTCGGTCTTCGCGGGGTTTCGGGCGAGGTTCTCAGTACGCTTATCCGTACCCAGACACGGGTCGAAGTCCTAGATCTTCGAGAGGGCCCGCATTA
>WSLO01000487.1:0-15753 GCA_019677385.1 Ceratobasidium sp. 392
ATGGATTTACGTACTGTACTACTCTCCGCCAACGCCTGTAAGAATCGAATGGCATACAGTTGTCCAGGTGTCTTCACAGCCGAAAGAGCGCAGCTCAAAGATCCCCACATGCTGAGTAGAGGCGTAAAGAAAGAACAAGAGTAGCAAAGCCTCAGAAACTAACCACCCCATCAACGGAAACCAGTATCTAGAGTAGGGTCAGCTGGAAATTAGAGGCTCAGTATCAAAGCTCTAGTATCAAACCTAGCAGGCAGATATTGTACCGCAAAGCTATGCGGTATCTGCCCAACAGTATAGCTAGGCGATTGCTTTCAGAATCGATTTGAGTCGAGAGACGGGAAGAAGCCCAACCCAGCCGTGAACACCGCAGTCGCTACCGTAAAATCATTTCCCCCAAGTCCAATGTCTTCTTTCATCCTGCCAAGAGAATACATCCCAACACTACTTTGCAGAGAATAACTAGACAAACCCAGACACATAGGCGAATTGCAAGTTTGTGCGATTTAGATAGTTGCTCCAGTACACTAGACACAGAAAGGACAATACAAATGTATCGATTTTAGTCAGTAGCTGACGTTCAGCCTTGCTTTGAGGCGAGGATCCTAGTAGAGCGGATCTGAGACTCATCGTGCTCGACAAGGGGTTAGAGCAACACCCAGAGTGAACGATAAGAGGGAGTTATTGCCCAAGGTGGGGCCTGGAACGCGAGTCTATCAGTGATCGATTAGAGGCACATGACAAGATGTACTAGGCGAAGGAGAGAAAGCACGTTGGCTGCCTGTCTCACCGAGAGAAGCCTCCGGTGGTGGATAAGTTTGGAAGGACACAGATCCCGTCAAAATTATTTCAAATAAGGCGGTCTACCAGTTGTACTGATTACATCATGACCATCTCGTAAACCGATAGGCCAAATTACTTACAGCAAGGCGGAGTCTTATGAAATGTATCAGCCGTACATGAGCTATTAAGCTGTTGACGTATGTATTTTGACTGTACTACAGGCAATTAAAGGTACCAAAGAGACTTGAGGAACCAATCCCTCTAGGCTCAAGTGAGGTCAAAAGTGTTCGTTTTCCATCAATGCTGATTCAAGCTAGTCGAAACGTAAACAGCTGGTACGTCATGCAGATTGTTCAAGTGCTCAATGCGTTACTCCTTGTCCGCCAGTCAATCATTAGGTGCGCATATAGTTTGCCCCTGTTCGGCAGATAGCAAGTGTCGTGCTCGATGGATAAACGGCACCTTGCCGATAGTTATTAATGATTACACGATCCATCTGGTGACAAAATATTGAATCTGTCCTCAAACAAAACTCAATGTGAAGCTCTTTTCTTCTCTTCATGCTCCTCATCGCCTTCCCCAGAAGGTACACTTCCTCCTTCCTCTCGGCTTCGCAAACTCTGATTACTCCGCACTGCTCCATCCTCCCGTAAGGTCCGCCTATGTAGGACTTGCGTAATCCAACCGAGGAGTATGGAAATAATGCTCATTGGAATGGTGGAAATCATGCCGCGTCGGTAGCGTGGCGCGCTGGAAACTGGCCATATAAGGATTATCCACCAGGCCGTAAACGCATTACTACGGAAAATGGATCAGTGAATTTAGCTAGAGGATAAGGGCGTTTGAGACGCACCTCCATAGGTTCATTGAGTAGAGTATGACTGAAACTCATAGTTAGGACGACATACGTACGACGGGGAGATTTGACTTACATGATCGTTCAAGGTCTGAGCGCGACGCTTCGTTAGCCCTATTACGATGTCCCATGATTAAATGATATCCAATGTTGTAATCAAACGGGATTATTACTCACCAAGCAAAATTGGAGCCTTGACCAGCGTATCCGCATCCTCCAAGGACTAGAATCTCGTTGAACAAACACCAATCCGTCGAGAGACGGGAAACCGCTTACAAAAAGCAAAATATTCTACGATACCAGTCCATCAACTCGACTTAAATCTTAAATACTGAATCACTTACTCGCTCCCAAAGGAATATCCCATACAAGTAGCATGATACTCGATATCAAGAGCGCAATACCCATGAATATGTTCACGCGCCAACGTTTACCCCAGATATCAGTCGCGAGCCCAGCAAGGATGGTCGTGAAGATTGCGACAGCAATCAATCCGAGGGCGTAGTAGCTATTCTTCGGTGGCCCAGCAATACCATCCCGAGTGAGCCATATTGAGACAATTCCGTTCGTCCCATATCTACGAATCCATCAGTTAAATTTGAAACTGAAAGATGGAAAAGGGCGCACGCTTCAAGCTGAGAAGTGACTACAAATAACAACGAGAACATCCAATATCGCCATCCAGCAAAGATATCCTTCACCGCAGCTTTATCAAGTTTAGCTCGCGGACGAGCTGATATACGCGACTTGGCGAGTTCACGATCTTCAGAGGTGAGGTAGAAGGCCTTTGTCGTCTTGGGAGTGTCGGGGAAGACGATGATACCATAGAGTGCGATGGCGACCGCTATAACGCCATCTAGATAATATGTATATGAAACTATTCTGGCGGGTTAACCACGAACAAATACCTACCGATAATAAAAGTCCACTGCCAACCCGCTTTCCCAAGATTCCCATTCAAACTCGAGTAGATTGCACCTTGCATAAAGCCCGAGAAAAGCGACCCGATCTGAGCGAAACAAGCGAACAAGGCAGAGCCTGCAGATATTGCAGATCAGTCAACGAAATATACCAAGAGTTGTGATACGCACGTTTGCCGAGTTCCGAGTCTTTATACCAGGACCCAAGGAGCCAGTGCGCTCCGGAGAACTGACGACGAGAGAGCATAAAGTAACTATCACGTGTTATTGGAGAATGACATACCGTACTGCTTTCGGCAAGTGCCTGCAAGAACCGAATAGCGTACAGCTGCCCGGGAGTCTTGACCGCTGAAAGCGCACAACTCAACGAGCCCCAAATACTAATCAAACACATGAGGGGCTAGTTAAAAAGATAGAATCGTCGCGCGTACCATCCCATCAGCGGAAACCAAAACCTATCACAAATAAGTTCAGCAAGGAATCAAACCGCTTGAAGTTCGTAAGGGTGAAATCGAACCTTGCGGGGAGGTATTGGACGGCAAAGCTATGAGGTATCTGGCCGACTGTATAGCTTGAAGAAGTAGGTCTATTAGTGATTTTAGCGAGGGTTTGTGGGCACAAACCCAACAGTAAACACAGTTGTCACAAGCGTGTAATCGTTTCCCTCGAGCCCGACAGCCTCTTTCATCCTACAAATAGTAAACCACCCGAGTCATTGCCACGCTAGAGAGATGTTACACACCCCGAGACATATGCAAACTGCAAATTCGACCGATTCAAGTAATTGCTCCAGTACACGAGACATAAGAACGATAGCACAAAAGTATCGATTTTAGCGAGTAGTTGTCGTTCCGCTTTACTCTCAGGAGAAGTACCTAGTAAAGCAGTTTTAATAGACCCAAGCACAGTCATAGTGGGCGGTCGACGCCAGGAGCAAAAATCTGGCTGGGGAGCTGACAAAGTCTGACAGGATGACGTCGAAGTAGCAAGGTTAGTGGGGTACTGTCGGGTCCGTGCGCGGGAACAAGTACTGGTCTTACATCCAGGATTATAGCTTCATATCAAGGGCAGATACAAGAGAAGCAAGAACACCGAGTGCTGTCGTGCCGAGATAATTCTGCGAAGTCTCGGCAGTGGAGGTCAAGAAGAGGTACGACAAATTGCAAATTGATTGATAGGCTTGTTACATAAACGTAGATAAGATAAACAAATTGCTATTCGCTGTGAATGTTATCTGTGCGACGATCGTTCGAACGAAGAACGAAGAAACCTCCATGGAGACGAGGAAGACCAACTGGGCTATTCAAAAATATGGAAGATTTTGCTCGCGTCAACCAACTCATATTTTGGTGGTCGTACCCAAGACCCAACGACTGACATCACCAGTTCGATGAGCTTGATGTGCAATACCCACGAGGTTCGTTCTGATGGTATAAACACGCACTAGGCCGAGCGCAAAAACTTTATTACACGTTAAAATTTACAGCTGCCAGAGATCTACTCGTCGGCCTTGACAGACATATCTTTCTGGACCTATAGTTCCGAGACGAAGCAAATGAGTAGGATCACCCAACGAGATGAAGTAGAGAAGAGCTTACCTCCGAGTTCCAGAACAGGCTATTCATACCCCAGGGGAAGGGCTTGTCTCGTTTGTTGAGGTAAGCGTATGCGGGTGTCTCCGGCCTTTCGCCACCATTTTCGTGCTTGGCATGCTCAGTATGTTCGTGATGAGCGTCTTCCGCTTTCTTCACCCATGCGGCGCCGACCAAAACTAGACAATTATTCAACGAAATGATAAAACCCTTATGACTGGTCGCACGTACTGACGGGGAAGCACACGTAGAAACTAATATAACGACCAAAGTTAGAAGTTGCGTATGGTGAATGAAGTAGCATAACTCACCTAATCTTACGCCAAAGCTCAGTTGTCTCTACATTTCGCCAAAATGTACATCAGCCGATATCGTATCGGGAGATCCAAGTGAACGCACCAGCGGCATGAGCCCTGATCGCAGCGCGCTGAGAAGCATAGTCTGCACCCTCGGTAGCAGTAGCAAAGGTACGGCCGCTTCGGCGTGCAACGCGCGCAAGAGCGAGAGAGCGAGTTAGCGACATCGAGTTGGTGGGAGGTGAGAGTCGTCCGGAACACTTCGGGTCCTCCGCGCTTAGCATATCCGAGGGTCCTCCCAGGCGCCGGGCGGTCGAGCCACCTCGTACGCTCCACAACATGTGAGTTGGCTCGTTTTCTCTTTCGAGTTTCTACTGACGAATATTTTTAGGGGACACGGCGCAAATGACAAGTAAATGCAATGTAATCTGGTGCTCCGTCCAGTACTGACAGGTCACATCTTTAGACTCTACATCACTCACTCCGAACACGCCGGCTTAGTTGGCGGGCAGCATTCCGCGTCTTCACGCGGCCATAGAGCGTACGTATATTTATCACAGTATTTCTACGGGCCTGACTGACACTATCTCGTCAAGAAAGCAAGAAGCTCCTCATCCCGGGTCCCGGACACCCTTCGACTGTTGTGCGCTCTCTTTCCAACCGTTCGAATTCCCAGTATGCGCACGAAATGCGGATGGCACCGGGACTGTGTTCGATTTGACGAACATCATACCCTGGCTCAAGTGAGTGGGTTCTGCGCGCCTTGTCACGGGTCCATTTATCTAATTGCGGCTGCAGGGAACATAACAACACCCATCCTCACACCGGCGAACCACTCCAGCCCTCGTCGTTAATAAAACTTCACTATGGAAAGAACTCGAGTGGCGGTCTTATGGGTACGTTCGTTCTCTTCATTTTGTGCGCCTCGTCTCACCATTCTCCTAGACCCAATCACGATGAAGCCACTTTCCGAACACTCCCACATCGTGGCGATTGCGACAACCGGAAACGTGTTTTTGGCCGATTCGGTCTCGAAGTTTGCAGGTGGTCGGGATCTTGTGGCAGATATTTCATTTAAAAAGTATGCTTCTCGTCTTTACTCTCTGGCCTATTATTCTAACAGTACAACTCCAGAGACGATGTCATCACATTACAAGACCCTCATAGAATCACGACTCTATCCATCGCCGCACCCATCCCTGTTCCTACCACTACGCCTGCCAAACCGGAGGAGCCAGCGGCGGCGAGTAAAACTCCGGCGAAACCGGTGAGCCGGTCGTTAGTTCCGCTAAACCTCTCCCACTGACCAGGCATCCCAGGCTACTGAGCCGAAAGACGGAGAGAAAAAGACGGACGCGGAGAAAAAAGTGGTGGTTCCCGCTTTGACCAAAACGAAAGCACAACCATGTGAGTGGTTCACCAGAATGACGTGCACGAGTGCCTCTTAACTGTACCCAAGATAATGTCTCGCCGTTTGCGTCGGGTTATACTGGCGCATCCCTCACCAGTACTTCCATGGATCCGATGACGAAATCTGACGCTGCGATGTTTGACGAGGTACGCCAAACTGCCGTTATTTCCCTTCGAGCCCCACTCACTACCATGCTAGGAAGAACTCATGTTCGACGATATCTCAAAAGAACGACCACTAAAAAGTAAAAACAAGAATCTCGCCTCACGGCGAGCGTACGTTCGTATGGTAACCAATTTAGGTGGATCGCTCAACCTGGAGCTGTTTTGCGAAAAGGTTCGTACGTTTCGTCATCGACTTGAAATGGTTCTGATTCCTTGGTATTACAGGCACCCAAAACGTGCTACAACTTTATCATGCTAGCCAAGGCTGGTAAATACGACGACTGTCCCTTTCACCGTCTTATTCCTGGCTTTATGGTTCGCTTCTCCGTTCGCGCCATTCTAATAAACACTTACATAACAGCCATGTTAGATTCAAGGCGGTGATCCGACCGGTACTGGCACTGGAGGCGAATCGCACTGGGGCACGCCGTTCCGCGACGAGTTCGATATGCCCCGTGCAGAAAAACACGACGATCGAGGAATATTGAGCATGGCCAACAAGGGAATGAACTCTAATGGGTACGTTTACGATTGACACTCGGGGAAAGCTCTCTGATTTCTCGCAGATCCCAGTTCTTCCTTACCTTCAAAGCCACCCCGCATCTAAATGGCAAACATACAGGTACGTTTATTGCGATCATAGACGTAAAAATCTAGCTTAAACATGTTCCTTAGTGTTCGGCAAACTCGTGGGCGGCGAAGATGTGCTCGATGCGATGGAATCAATCCCACGAGTTCCAGGGACGGATAAACCCGCTAAACCGATAAAGATCACAGAAGTGATCATGTACGTAGACCATTCCCTCGCGCCACACGGCCCTATTTAACCCCGCATTGATAGATACCAAGATCCATTCGAAGAATACAAGCAACGACTAGCTCGGAAACTCGAACGGCAAGCCGAGGGAGCTGATCCCAAAAAGCGGCGCGTGGAGACATTGGAGGATGGGATGAATTGGTTCGGTCAGAAGATCGGAGAGGTTGGGAATAAGGGCGGTTTAGCAGCGGGCGAGGGAGTTGGGAAATATTTGAAGCTGGATGCGCCGTTACCTCGACCGATTGCGAATGCGAAGCCCGAGATTGGTGGTGTAGGCGAGGGGAAGAAAAAACGGAAGCTTGGGTTTGGTAATTTCGATAACTGGTAGTGGAAAGACTGGCATGTCGTTATCTTGTAATACTTGTCATATAATCTATTCATCAGGGATCTGTTAGACCAAGGAGCGTGGTCGCATAAGAACACAGCTAGATTTCCGCAACGTAGAGATTATCGCAACTTGAATTTATATAAAACTGCGATACGATTCTAGGGTACTATCCAAGATGAAAATGAATACATGTTTCTATAGATTGAAGATAAAATATAAGAGCTGGCGCACAGTGCCACACAAACCCCTTCACGAGTGATGCCAAGCAATCAGACAAGAGGTCCCCAGGCCTTGGAACTATAGTCAAGTGGGCATCCGTAGTGGTGACAAGCTAGTGTTACCGGCTACGCGGGAAGTGCCACGCGACCCTCTGGCTCTCGCACTGGCTCCTCCCTCTCTGGCTCTGTATAAAATATTAGATTTGTCATGCCTTATCTGACGAGACGGACCACTCACCGGTTGGCTCCTTGGCAGGGACCGACGGGAGCTCCACTCCCTCAGTACCAGCTGGCTCGTGTGTTGGCTGTGGGAAATATCGAGTTTAATGGCTAGGAGAATGAGAGGAAAATGATACACACCGCATTCCCGATGGTCTCAGCCTGTAACTGCTCGAGCTCCCTCTGCACGGCCTCCTCTTCGTCCACGGTCATACGACTAGTAAGCATTTCGTCGATTTCCTAAATGTCATATCGGTCGTTAGCAAAAGAGCTTTGAACATTGTTGCTTTCCAAAAAATGTTAGATACAGACGTACATTTTGGTACGCTACGGCCTCGGCCGTTTCCTCCATCAACTTCTCGACGTCTTCCAAACTCATCTCGGCGTGGATATTTTTGAGAACTTTGTTTCCTTGTTGCAGCCCGAAAATAATGTCCTTCTCTACTAGCGCAAATTCAATGGACGAAACCTACTCGGAAAGAGGTGGTGTTCGGTCAATTCAAGGCAGAGTCGAAGGGGGAAATGTTGCGGACCAGGTTCTCCAATGTTTCCAACTGGCCGTCCGTCTTCTGCAACATGCTCTCCTGGTACTTTCGTCTCCGAAGTGCCAGGAGAGCAATGCGTTTATTCCCGTTAGCCAGTGATTCCTTTGCTATAGTGTGCTCTCGGTCCAAAACTGTTTGTATCTAAAATGGGATCTCGTTAAATCTTGCGTGCGAAACGGAAATACAAGTCATACTCGCCGCCGATAACGCTTTAGTTCATCGCGCTGGTTCTTGAGACTGCGCTAGGTTTGAGATATTTCGATAATAGCTTGATAGACATACTCAACGATGGCCCGGTCTTGAGCTGATATCTTCGGAACCGATTGGTTGCCACCCATCGTATCCGAGCAAGGGAGCAGCTAGTGGAAAGCCAAACCGTCCGAATCGATCGGCAGAGATATACCCGAGACCAAGTTCTCAAGCTTGAGAGGCAAAGTAAGTAGGTTCCAGGTCTCAAACCAAGATCCGGTATCGAATGAGGCGGTGGACGAAAGCAGAAGCCGCCCGATGCGGCGACATTGAATTTCAAATCCGGTCTATAACCGGGTCTCTGCTGGGTACCTGCTTATGTGAGCGAGTTTCACCATGCTCGATACAGTACGCTCATTTATCTGTTTTGGTAAGGAATGAGTTGATCGAAAGTCGTCGGAGCCTACTAATTCTATTTAAATTCCGCGTGTCACCTCGTGTAATGGGTATATGCGCCTGATATGATGCGTATTATTCGATCGAGAGCAGCGCAGGGACTTAAATGCCTCTCTAGATATCCTGGACGATATCAGCACAGCTCCACGGCATAAAGAGTGGATTGTAATCAACTAGGATCTGCAGTCCTGTACACAATGTAACATATGGAGCACTGGAAGATCAACTACTTGTTGCGGACGGCTGGATCCGCCTCGTCACATGAGCCGCATATAATCACTTGAGCTCACCAGGTGGATCCCGAATGACGTGTACGGGCTGAAAGATAAGTCCTAAATGACGGCCATGTCATCAGAGACCTATTAGAACACGGTGAGATACCGTAGTACTTGCAGGTAAGCTCTTACAGTCATACAATTGTTTTACAGTCATCTAGTATATTCGATATGTATTTACAATTGCATTCTTCAACGACCGCTTCTTAATCATGCTGGGGTAAAAGCAAAGGTTGAGTCCCAGATATGATGCAATGTCAGTGGGAAATGATCGTATCAACCACATCGTAATAGTGTTGGCGCGCTAGTGGGGAGTTGACTGCAGACGTAATGAGTGAACAGTGGAGTGACCGTGATGATAGGCGCTCATATACGTTGCCAACGTTGCGGAGTTGGAACCCGACTCGGGACTGCAGTCCCGATGTACAGTTGCATGTCTAATGCTGCAAGCCGAACCGGCTATCTGTCTCCGTTGTCAATGTTGTCGGCCGTTCAGGGGGAATAGTGTTCGACATTCAGGGGCAGATGCTTTGTCCTGCCTAAGGTGACACAGGGGCGACATAAACTGCCATGGATTCTGTTAACCGTCAACCAACAAGTACTAAAGTTGCGCATACAGCAGACTTCCTGCCGCCTCGGTCATTAGTACTCAGTCTCACACGCTCGGAGTCTGTCATAAGCTGGTTTACATATCTCATTCGTCAACATGTGAGAGTTGCTCAAGCTCCGGAAGTCAGGCACGGCTGAGGATCCAGTAGTGATTTGCGCGATCGTATAAACCAATCTCTCCTGAAGAGAGAATCAGCTCACACTCCTTTTCACTGCGACCAACCCAGCATGGAACTGGAGCCAACTTTTGACAATCGTGACTTTGCCACTATCGATTATGTTGGCAAGCGTACTGCGGATTTTATCAATGAGTTTAGGGAGGCCTATACTGACGCTTTGGGTCGCAAGTTCGAACGGCACTTTCCATACGAGGAAGGCCTTACCGACCAGTTGATGGTGGGGCTTTCCCGGGCAGGATTTCAGTGCGCTATGCAAGTGGTAAGCGCATGGATACGTCATGTTTAATGCTTACTTATACCAATGTTTTCGAAGTACCCGACATCCAAAGGGACAGAAAAAACCGGTTAGAGTATTATTTTCCTAAATGATTGTCACCGACCTGATAAATACATTCACTGATTGCAGAAGGACATGATTTCAAACTCGTTTTCCAAGACAACAGGGGGAAGAAGCACATCCGGTATCTACAAGCAAAGGTTAGGGATGATAAGGACGTCGACTATCTGTCAGTGAGCATGGTTGAAAACGTTCAAAGTCATGCCAGCTAAACCTTCAAATACCTTCCAGCGCTGGCTATGATGAGGTGTACGAGAAGAAACAGAAGAAACGGGATGAGTGGGGTATCAACCAGATGATAGAGTACTATCAGAAGCAGGTCACGAAATATCGGAGCTTAGCCCAGGGTTGGGAATTGAGCGAAGGCCGCATTCGACGAGGAGAAGAAACTCAAGTCTTGGAAGGGGCTACGTATAGGAAACGCAACCCTAAGCTGGCAGATCTCGTGCGCAACTTAAAACATCTCAAGATGCAGTTGGGATTGCTCGATGATCTCAAGAACAAACCTCGTATACAAGCCGATCTATTGCATTTGACTATTCAGAAGAACCAAGAAAACGAGGTTCGTAGTCAAATTCATACCATTCAGTCCCTACCTAACATGTTATTAATGTCTTATAGAATGCAGCGAAGGTTAATGGCGGGTAAGATAACAGTCGATCACTCTCCGACGACTACGCAGCTAATTAACGAGTACAACCACGCCCATTAGTTATGTGATCTATCGCAGCGAGGGCATACGATACGTACCCATAGCCAACGTAAAAACGGCATTCGACCTTACTCATAACCGGAGAGATGACGGCCAAGCAGGCAGGAACAGTGAAATGGCTGGTCATATTGTATGGTCACCACTTTCCGCTATTTTCACGGATATGTCGCAGGTGCCGCAGCATAGCAGGTGGATCTAGCTCGACAGAGTACAAGCCTTGTAGAGTACCTGGCACTTGTAAGAGCTGAGGGAGTGTTGTAGAGAGTGTGGGCTGTTTCTTTCTGTGAATGTTACGCTTGTGGCAGAACAGATGGTGTTCGAATGAGAGACATACACGGCAGCAATTTACTCGTTTTAGCTTGAGATCTATGAAAGTGTCGTGCTGCGAACGCCGGGCGGATCCAGCTCGTCACATGAGCGGCATATAATCACCTGAGCTCACCAGGTGGATCCCGCATTACGTGTACGAGCCCAAAATGATGGCCATGGTCATTGTTGCGCTATAGTGGGAGCGCGGCTTACGGCTGGTTCGTTTGAGGTGCTGGGGGTCTTTGCATGAGGCGTTCGCCAGGTATATGCGGTTGTGGTGCGCGTTGCTCGGTTGGAAATCATTTAGTTGCTCATGCCACTCCTGTTCCAACACGCCTGAAAACGCAGTAAGATTCTATCAAAGTGGCTACATGTGAAGAGAGCGTGGCCACACCAATCAGAAAGCGTGCCACTCCGACATCGCATAGGCCGCGAAGATCGTCGACGCAGCCGCGCCGTACTGTGACAGGCACACTGTGATATCACCGCCCGTGTTCTCGCAGAGCATACATCGAGAGACGGCTACTTCAAGTCAACGGGAACATGCGTTGACCGGTCGAAATCGCTCCCGAATAAGCGTAGCCACTGTTGCCACTCGATCCGTGATAATAAGTTTCTCGGCTTCGTCTACTTCTGTGAAATTATCGTTGATGATTTTATGATGTCTTTAACTGTCTTAGTGTGCCAAACAAACTCTATTCTACATCATGTTTGAATCTGGTGATCCGGAGAGCGAAGAGTAGCCACTCCGGACATAACCACAAACAGTAGCCACCGAGTCATTACCACATTGTTAAGGTGACTCGCACCTTGACTGGGTATAGGGCTGCACCGCATGAGTTGTACTTTGCGACCGAGGTGAGAACTTCCATCAGAGCGGTTAAATTTGGTCAAGTAATATATGCGATATACGAGCCTGCAAGGATTTGGTTAGGGTGATCAAAGAAATGGCAAATATGTGTTCATTAACGTAGGCAGGGTATGATGCTATGATTCAGCTCCCATCGAGTATTCAGATATCGTCGGTAGAGTGGGTTTAAAACTCGCAAGGCGGCATAATCGAATAGAGCCGCTCGTTTTCAGAGGCATGTCCAAGGCTAACGCTCGCCGAAATCCGGAATTACTTACCAGTACCTTATCAGCTATGCGTTCTCCCAGAGAAAACATATTTTAAAAAATACATAAAAAGACGTAAGTAGATTGCGCAAGTGTGCCGAGGGCGTCGCGCAAGCCGTGCGACCCTGGGCTAATCGCGCAGGATGGCGCAAGCGAGCCGTCATCTCGATTACTCGACAAAAGCGATGACCGAACATTCTAGCGTATTCGAGCGAATTGTGACTTGCGTGTCGCCTAAATTAAGCTATGTGAGGCATAGCGATGAAGTTAGTCTGTAGCCACCCGAAGCGTCGACGCACGTTTTTGAAATAGATCGTAAGCGGAACGGTGCTCATCTTGCGAGCACATGAGCTTATCTGAATGGTGCGGGGTACAAGGGGTCGCGAGCGTCAGGGACGAACGACACGAGGCGAGAGTCGCCACTATCGGTGTTGGGGAGGCGTACGTACAAAAGGGCCAGGGAGAAACCCCCGAGGTTACTTGACTGGGGCGTTTCTGACATCATCATCAAGAATTGCAAATTGGGCTTGACTCGATAGCAGACAACCACGACCACCTCCATCTGCTCACCGCGACATATTTACCCCATCGACTCGCACGCGTCCTTGACTGGATCGCGTCTTCTTGCTATCTCATTATCTAGTTGCCTTTTTGTATCCTTGTTTATTATCTTTACGTGTTCTTATCTGCCCCAACCGCCTTGGACTCTATGAGCAGCCTCCCCCGCGATGATCTCAAACATCAGCCGCCTCGCTCTTCGGGGGAGCATGCCCCACTCGTCTCTAACGATCCCCACGTGCGCACCCCTGTTCCTGCCCGGTAAGTCCCATGCTCCAGTATTCATCCTCCCGCTCACCGTTTTTCCAGCGAGCAAAGCACCATCGAGTCGCTCTCTGCCGCTTTTCGAGGACTCGGCAGCATGACACGTGCGAGTACTCAGCAGTCCCGTGCTACCACCTACGCGTCGTTCTCGCCAAACTCCGCCTACCTCGCTAGTCCAGCCCCGAGCGGCGGTCTCATGCTCTCGGACGATGACGGCGGCCCAGAGGAGAGCTTGTACGCCCAGCTCCCCGGCGACGCGCCCGGACATGATGGCGTCGTGTGGAGTGGTTGGGACGAGATCGAGTGGGGCGACCACAGTGCGCCAAGGTAAGCCGCCTACGCTATTATGCTGCAATTTCGGGCTAACGGTTTTTATCCCAGCCGGCTTTTGTTTTTAGGTTATAGACGAGGACTGCAGGTCTGGGATTGCTCGACGGACCAGGTGCGAGAGGTGCTTAACCTCCTCTCGCCCACGATCGGCACGGTCGTAAATGCCACCGTCATCCCGGCTCCTGCCGTCTCTCAGGATGACTCGCTTGCGGAAGAACGTCCACTTCTTGCTGTACTGTGAGTACTAGATTCTTCTCGAACGTTCGTACGTTGACAGCAATTTCGTAATAGAACATCTAATCCCGACGAGCTCGCTATCTATTCGTTCCGCACACATACCGTTATCAAACAAATTCCCTTTAATTCTCCGAAGGCCGTTCAAGCCAGCGACCAATTCATTGTAGTTGTAAGTATTTGTTTTCAGATTATTACGACGATTGCTAATTATATTCTATTCACAGTCGACGATTTCTCCACCCACATTGCACATTCTAGACACGGTGGCCTTTAACACGCTTCATACGGTCACGGCCCCGAACCTCGCCCTTCCCGTATTCTCACTCTCTCGTCGGTTGATCGCCTATGCGTCGTCTCCGCCTCCACCATCTGCTTCACCCACTCCCACCGCGGCTAGTCAGAGCCCGAGCAAGGTCCAGGCCGACATTAGCATGGCCCTCGAAGGAGCTCGTAAAGTCGGCGCAGGCATGTGGAGTGGCATGAAGACATTGCTTGGCGACAACCCAGTCACTCGATCCCCAGCACCCAGTTCTCCATTAACCCGGTCCCCCGCCCCGCTCTCCCCGCCCTCTCGGACCTTACTCGGGACTCCACCAGTGTACAGCCGGAGCGCCCCGGCTGAGTCGACTTACTCGGTTTCGACGTCATCACCCCGCGTCGCGCTTCCCACGACTGGCGAGACTCGCCCGACCGGCTCGCAGGGTCATGTGACCGTGCTCGATCTCGCTCCTCTCCTTGCTGGTCGAGCTCGACCTGGCTTGCCTAACGTTTCTCCGAGACGGATTGTACAGCATCATGCAACGCCTGGTCAGCCGCTTACCACGCTCTCGTTTTCGCGCTCTGGAAACATGCTGGCGGTCAGCGGCGCAGACGGGGTTTATGTCCGCATTTTCGAGGTTCGGCCGAGGGGAAGGTATTCGAAAGGCGGCCCGAGATTGGACGAACACGGCGATTCGAGCATCGAGGGTCGAGATACGGGTATTTTGTGGCACTGGTACGATCTCCAGCGAGGAGTGACGCGCCGACGGGTCACGGATATCGTCTGGTCCGCCGATAGCAAATGGATTAACGTCGTGACCGTACGCGGGACTATCCATGTATACGCAATCAACCCGTACGGCGGTCCTCCCACTGGCGCGTCTCATCTCCTGGGCTCGGGACGAGTCGTGAATATGTCCGAACCTCAGCGCGCTCCTATTTCCCTCTCCTCCGTCCTCCGATTCCATAGCTCCGGCACTGCGACTCCCACAACCGGCACTAAACCCTCGTCTGGCGTTCCTATCAGCATCTCGTTCGGCCGTCCGTCCAAGCCCTCGCGCGAGTCCGGCGCCCAGGACGTATTCGTGTTCAACCACAAGACGGGCGAACTCGCGGTCAAACAGTGTGTAGTTCGGATGCAGCCTGCGTCGACGATAGAGCGTGGGATGCAGGGCATGCAGGCTAGCATGTCTTTGCCGAGCGGGTTGTCCGGGAACGGGATGTCGGCGTTGTCGAGTATGATGCGTGGCACGAATGCGACGGCGAGTGTGGATAACGAGGCCGGTGCGTTGGTTCTGGGCGGGGCTGAAGGTACTGGAAGGGCTTGGGGCGTTGTGATGCGTGACATCGAGTGGGGAGAGGTCAGGGCTGCTCTAGAGAGGGCCGAAGTTGCCGGGAAGGAGGGGAAGCCTGAGGTCAAGGCTGGCCGTTCCGAGTAAGTACAATAGTTGAATCTCATTAGAATCTAACTAATTCATATATGACAGATGGCTTGCGCAAGCCGAGATTACGACTTGCACTCGCTCGACTAAACTCCTCATCGGCCCGCTCTACCTCTCCCATCAATTCGCCTTCATGAGCCTATGCGAGGACTGGCAGGCGCTCCTTCAGCAATCTCATCTCAATCTACCCGCGACCAAGATCGTGGTCCGACGCGAAGTCTCTGCTCGTGCGATCCCAGATACCGGCTCGGACGGCACGTTCCTCGGCTCGGGCAACGACGTCACTCTGGCGGCCAGCTCATCTCTCGACGTACCCCTCGCCTCGGCCCTCGGCGG
>WSLO01000488.1:0-15745 GCA_019677385.1 Ceratobasidium sp. 392
AGTAGAATACTGTATCGGTACCAGGACAATACACTTCACGTACATGCAGACATACCTCGCCGTTTTTCTCGCTCTACCTCCTCAGAAGTTAAATGCTTGCCCTCCCTCAGCACTACAATCTGCGGTTTCTCATCTCCACTATCCTCCTCATCTTCACTCGGTGTGCCGTTTCTTCCACCATGCGGCCTATTATCCTCTCTCGGCCGCGTAGGAACAGGAGGCCGTGACGGGATCGGCGGACGAGAGGGAATAGGAGGTCGGCCGCCAGAGTCTCCTTGGTCCCAATCAGGATTATACACATTCCCATCCTCTTCAGGCTCTGGATTGAAAACCTCGGGCTCGTCATCATCACCACCTCGGCCGTGTCGTTGGGACGAGAGTTGGCCGCCTACTTGGGCTTGAAGCGCTCTTAAGAATGAAGGAGCTCCCTGAGAATATTGTAATCGTGAAGAAAGTTGATGAGGGGTAGGGTCTTTATTGCGTGGGGGCATTTTAGGGAATTATGCTGGTCGTGGTAAGTAGCAGGGGAGCTGGGATTATGTAAGTATCTCACATGAGCTTAAGCGCTTGAGTCGAATTGGCGGAGCTTTTCGGTCTACGTAACAATATTACACTTCTACCATGAACAAATTGACTTGAGAGCTCCTCCAAATATCTTAGTACGACTTATACTATGCTGGCTCCAGGCTATAGCAACTGGGATTCCGGGCGTGCTCGAAATCTTGTCCTGTCAGACCAAAGAGCGGACATTCGCGGTACTTAATGTGATTTCGCTTACTGTTGTGCCTGCGGCCCTCCAGAGAGTGTACGAAATGCGAAAAGACGGGCTGAATGGATTACGGATACTGCATACACAGAGTAAACTTTTACCTTGCTCAAAGATCTGCCCCTAATTTGTGCTCAACACGCAGTCAGTCTCTTCAATCTCTTGTCTTGGTATCTGCCTATGTCAGCCCCCCCAGACACCCCAAAGCTTTGGCTAAAGCACTCACCAAATTTGATAGAAGTTTCTTTCTAAAATACTCCTCTAGCCCGTGGGTACGCCGCACAATTGTCGGCTCTCGAGCGCTTGTGGCTGATCTATGCTCGTATTTGCTCCCGCCTTGCCATCGAGATACGGGATCAAACTCTATTTCAAGGTCTACCTGACCCAGAAATTTCAAAGTGGTGCCCGCTCACCCCGAAAACGAGCTCCCGAGCGCCTATGTAGCGCAGCTTCGCCGCTGGGCCATCCTAACCAGGGTCTCTGCCTTTTATAGACGACGTACAAGGTGTACAGTTTACCCCATTGTCAACCTCGCCACTATACTGCTGTGATGCTCGGGTTTTGTTCCGTCGATGGTCAAAACGTGTGGAGAAACCGAGCGCTTAAAGATAAGTGGTGTATGGGCGCTATTAGTCATAAGGTATCGCGTGATATGTCATTCTTGTTCGGCCCTATGATGTGACTGCGTCGTCCATGCTATGTATCCAGCCTATAGCAATCATCCGATTTGCCCTCTTCACAGCCTCCAGTTTTCAGGGTGGCTGGAGTAGATTGCCTTACAGGAGTGCGGTAGCGGAACGGCACTCGCCCTCTTTCTCAACCATTCTTCCACACCAGAAAGAGCTGCTGCACATCAACGAAGCTGAATAAGTCATAGGCTGAAAGTCCTTTTGCTTCGATGGTCGTTTGAGCAAATCGATATTAGACAATAGCTTAACCAAGGAAGGTGAATGGATACATTCTTGGTCGAGGCTGTCTCTGTCTAGTGCCTAGATAATCCCCATGCCTAGGGGCTTGCGGTTAACGTTTGAATTACAACATGGCTATATGCGCATTTCACTCAACACCTCGAGTGTCAAGCAGGACCACATCGTTGGACAATATACTCTCGAGCTCGTTTTTGCTCTTGTCCCCCCACCCCGTCAATTTCTTCCGGCGCCTGACCATCTACGTTTAACTGCAATGCACTCAGTGTTCGATTCTATAACATTTCGTCGGGCCTGAAGCTCACCCTAGATCGGTCTGCTCCTGCTTCAATCAGAACGACTGCTGCTGCCGCATGCGCAGAATCGAGAGCCAGATGAAGAGGCGTGTTGCCTAGATTGGATCTTAATGTTAGCAACGAAAAATCTTCATGAATACATACACCCTACCTAATCGGTCTCCAGTATTCAGTCGTGTCTTAGGACGGCCTTCCGGTGGATTCAATAGTATTGTTAAAAATGCGTCATGGCCAGCAGAAGCGGCACGATGCCTATGTGAGCAAGTCAATTTGAAATCTCGTAAAAGAAAACCAGTGCATACAGAGGGTGTTGGCCAGCCCGATCTTTGGCGTTGATCTAGAATCACAGTTTTCAGTGCGAGATGATAGACGTATGCTAAGTAGCAATACTCACATCGGCCCCTCTCGCGATCAATACTTTGCCAACCTAAAGTACATAGTTAGTGCAAGGTCGGTAAAGGAACAAAACAAAAGCATACATCTACTCGACCTTTCGATGCGGCGTAATGTCTGAAGTATGGAGTACCAATATGATGGTCAAGTCCCGGATTATCCAGCAGCACAAAAAACTTACAGTGGTGTCAAGCCCTTGTCATTCGTGGCGCCGGCGTCCGCACCTGCTCCAAGTAACTCCTGTACTATGTTCTCATGGCCCGCGCTGACTGAGATATAGGTAAGAGCAGTTCTGACTATAGCGTGACAACCGTACCTGCAATCATCAAAGGAGTCCACCCTGAATTATCTTTTGGATCTATTGCAGCCTTCCGGGCTATAAGGTCCTGCACGATCTCAATGGCTCCGGATGAAGCTGCCCAATGAAGCGGAGTACGCTCATCCTGGTTGTATAGTTAAAAATGGAGTCCTTTTGTTTGCGAGGGTGCTTCAGTTGAGCTACTCACTGCGTCTTTTGCATCCAGCAACTTCGGCTCGGCAGTTAATAACGATCGTACAAGTGATGCTTGATCTGCAGAGGCGTAGTTAGAACCCTGAGTCCACGAGTAATTCGACGGGGCTGACTTTGAAGTGCTGCATTATGTATGGAGAGAGACATCGTTTATAGTTGGTGGTGGCAAGGTGGTGGTAGTGTTTTAGAGGTGACGCGTCGGGGAAGTTCCACGTGACTGGGGATTTGATAAGATTAGATCCGCCGTTACCCACCACTCCGGACAACCACAACGCTTGCTTAGCTTCCATCAAACTGTGTTCTGACTCCTGAGAATTCATTTAATTTAATCGAACGATGGCTGCTCTGCGACGTCTCCAGTCCTTGAAACAAACCCTGGCACCAACTCAATCCTATCTTACTCGTGCTCGAGCATTTGCAACGGTCTCAAGGTCTCCGGTCAATCTTGCCTATGAGAAAATTGATCCTCCTGAGCTTAAGTCAAACTCACCCATGCTAATAGTTCATGGTCTCTAGTAAGAGTGTGTCTTTATGTCAGCTGGGAGCCTATTACTAAATAATTGCGATAGTGGTTCAAAGCAAAACTGGAGATCCTTATCGAAGGCATTTGCTCGTAACCTAGGAAGGCCTGTCTACTCCCTGGTGCGAAATTGTTTCGCCTTCTGTCAAGCTGATTTTTTCTTCAACTTTATTTCGTGAATAGGATCTCAGGAACCATGGTGAATCACCTCATCATGAGACGATGGATTATACGTCCTTAGCCGAAGATATTCTTCATTTCTGCGAGTCGAAGTCGCTCTCGAAGATATCACTAGTTGGACATTCTTTGTGGGTTAACCCAGTCTCCGTTGTGTCCATCGCTGATGAGTAGATCCTAGGGGTGGGAAAGTCGCCATGGCTTTCGCCCTTGATCCCGCACTCCCCAAGGATCTTCTGTCCCATCTGGTCGTTGTAGACATATCTCCAGCGGTGGGACCAGTAAGCCCAGAATTTCGAAATTATATCGAGGCTATGGAAGAAGTCAATGCGGCCAATGTGACGACGAAGAAGGAAGGCGAAGAGATTTTGAAGAAATACGAGTCGGTAGGTACTATGTTGTAGCATGGTCGAGAGCAAACTTACTCTCTCAATCGTAGAATCCATCGGTCAGAGGATTTCTTCTACACAATCTCGTCGCACCAGCCAAGGGCGAGCCGCTTCGCTTCCGCATTCCCCTGTCAATAATTGCAAATGGGATTGATGGGATTGGAGATTTCCCTCATACACCAGGGCAAGAAAAATGGGAAGGCCCGGTACTGTTTGTCAAGGGTGCTAAGAGCAAGTACGTGGTGTAGAACTCTAGGGCATTATTATTATCTAATATGTTATGCAGATACATCAATCGCCGAAATACCCCTGTGATGGAGCAATACTTCCCGAACATGAGATTAGAAGTTTTGGATACGGGACACTGGGGTAAGTACTTTAGTTCTCTAGGTCGAAAATCTTACCAAACTGATGATTCGCGTAGTGCATGCGGAAAAGTGAGTCATTTCATGAACCTCACTCATTTGTTTCATTCTAATACATACACAGGCCTCAAGAGTTCGTTGATCTCGTCTCAAATTTCGTTTCTCAAACCCATTAGGAGCCCGTTATATTTGCAAATCGGGGGGGGTACATATTGATATTCGTATCAATAGAAGTTTTGAATGTTTTATCATCCTGGTTTAGCGGATCTAGGCTGATTATTATCGTAAGTATTGAACCTTTACACTGTCAAATGGAACACTTCCCAATTACCCTCATTTGTGAATTGGTATACAAATTTCCTAAGCTCCGAACCAACTCCTAATGCATTCAAGGCCAAACTACAATTCCGAAACCAATTTATATGGTGTCCTTCACTAGCTTTGGATTCCAGCCGGGAAACAAATCGTTCGCCAATGGTCCTTGAGCTGCACGCCCAGAGAACATCTCTCGAGCGATAGCTGCTTCATGGTCCGATGGGTCACGAGTAATCCGTTCGTCTAACTCTGAGATCGGCTTGTAGGTTACCTCGAGTTTAACCTGTGTCCGGGGGTTAGGTGAGTCCGAGAGCCTTGTTTGCCGCTATTAACAGTCTGTACCTTGTGTTCATCCTCCCATAGAGCGACAAATTCGTTAAACGACCTAGCATCGCCCTCGATTCGAAGATTTTGGTTAGCGAGCTGAGCAACCGGTACATTCCCGAGGATATATGCGACAAAACTAACAAGAGGACGTGTTAGCCGACTTGGCCTCCGTTCGGATGTATAGTGTTTTCCCTACCGAGCGACATCATATATGCTAGTCCACGAGTTTTTCTCGTTACCGGATCCATATATCAGTATCTTATTCTCCTTGGGGCGAAATCCGAAGAAGGTCGAGAACCTAGATTCAAGGTGAGTAGGTTCCGCTTGGTAAGGCCAAGAGATATTCGTACTCGTCTGATGTATACCACTCAGGAAACAACCCGTTGAATAAACGAACGATTTGGAGTCCATGACCCTTGGCGATTGCCGCGATCTCCTTCTTGATCCTCGAGGTGTTCGACAGAGTATCGGTCGCTAACTCCTATTCTTTCGCGTTGGTCGGGCTACACTATTCCAACAGGTCTAAAGGGGACTTACCAGAGCAAATTCGCTGGGGAAGAATAACTTCACACCATTGGATGCAGCCGCTTTTATCAAAGGCGTCTGGGCAGGGATATAAGTTCTAGGCTTTGGAGATGATTCAAAGGAACATAATTACCTGCGCTCCTGTGGAGGTCCAGCTTAGAGTCGAAATAACCGCGTCGACGCTTTTCAACGCAGTTGTAAGCTGGTCCTCGTCGTCATAAGACACCCCATGCACCTCGGCCCCACGAGCTTTAAGTCCTTGAATGCGCGGCGTCTCAAGCTTATTTGATGATCCACACCGTGAGTTGATGTCATAAGTCTCGAATCAATGCTAGTCAACACTCACCGATACAGTCCGTACTAAAACAGCCACATCGAAAACACCAGCATTCAGTAGGGCATCAGCAACTGGATATCCGACGAACCCGGTCGCCCCCGTAATAGCAACTCGTTTGATCGATGACATGATTGCAAGGAAATAGCTCGAAATCTGGCCTCTTTATACTCTTACTCAGGGTCGTCTGTTTGCTTACATTAGATGCTATGCCCAAACTCGATTAGTCATGGTACATAAGTGGAGGCAAAGGTGGAGGTGGAGGTGGAGGTTTGCTTATTTTGCGAGCCCAGGTTCCAACCATGCTGACTACAATATGTTTGACTGTGATGTATGGCATAGCGATCGACAGGTAGCATTTTGTGATTTTGAGCTTAATTAATGAAATGTTCCAAGCGTGATCGTGACAGTATAGGTCTGGTTTCCGCGCCTTAGCTCTTGGCATGATTGAAACTACGATTATTAGAACACTAGCGGAATCTCGCACTAGAAGTCGTGGTGCGGCGTAGCAGATACAGTTGAGAAGGAAATACAGGTTGAGAATTGTACGCAGGCAGTTATATGGGCTATAGATGCGCGGGGACAAGCCATGATCCACATCTAAAGCAGGAAAGACTAACAAGATCCTTTCTGAAGACAAACACAATCAGTCAAATAGTTGAGATACGTGAATAAATGCTACCTTGTGTTATCGAATTACACAGTTACGATCAGAGGATCCAGGACCTTCAATCGATTCGTCAGACATTCGCGGACTTCAGCCGTCCATTTCTCAAAGTAATATTTGTGGCTGTAGATCTTCGTATGGCAGCCACAAGCGTTGGTTGATAACGGAACCGACCCTTTGCACATCGCGAGCTTGAGGAACTCAACCGTGAAGATATCGTCGCACTGTGTGATAGGGCGAGTTTCTAACTCTTTACAGACCCAGTGTGCCCATCGAGCCTGCCATTCTGGCGCGCTGTATCGCGAACGGTTTAAGTACTGGTCTTGGCAGGTGCTACATAGAAAGTGTTTGGAGTCCGCCACTAGTGACATTGGGCGTTGATGGAATTGGAATAGAACATTGTTCAATATAGCGCTTCGAGCGGAGGGCATTCGAATCATTTTCACGATCGGAGCAATTGACGGCATCTCGTTGCAAAGTTTGACTAGATCGTATACTTTGGAGAAATCTTAAGATTCAAACGCGATTGAGGCAGCAAGTGAGGCTTCCTCCGTCAGACCGTGCGCACAAGTAAATGCCAGAGCGCGTAAAGGATTTGAATAGACCGATACTGGTGAAGCTTTGAGGGACAGTCGCTCACGTAGATGCACTTTCATCCCTTCTAGTTGATATTTGTCAGAAAGATGTAGCCCCTTTTCCAAGAGTTCAAATGATGTGACTGGTGGCGGAGGACCAGGATAGATGAATTTGAGTAGGAAGCCAAGCATTTCTGAACTTTCCGCGACGTTTATAGTTAACTGCTCAGCACCAAGGAGGAACATATCAGCTAGAACGGGAGAGGCTAAAGATAACACCACGGAATGAGCTTTAAAATCAATGCCATCTAGAGAGCGAAGGGTGATGTCGCCACTGCTACCAAAATTTCTAGTGGCGGACGAGCCCCGAGTTTCATTTGTGGATGGATTTGACATTTTTCGATATTTTCAGGAAGGTGGTAGAGGTGGGTTATGGAAGCAATTAGCTCAACCAGTGGCGGGCTGATTGTGCCAAAGCGATGACATCTGTTTGATGAAGCGCTTATGCGCAGTTCGGGTCACCCACGAAACCTACATAATGGGCGATATTATTATGATGTCTCTACCTTTTAATTGTTTTTCTACCTTACGCTCACTTGCCAGCGGTGCGTAGCAATAGGCTTAAGCGACTAGTCTTCCGAAGCCCGGCGATTGTCAGTAATTGTTGTGTGTTCTACAAGTTATAATCATAATTCTTGTGAAGAAAAAGGACGTCAGCTACCCCTGATATCGCGCTACCATATAACTTTAGACCAGCCTATCAGATGTGAGTATATATGTAGTGTTTCAGCCAATACTTTGCCAAATTTTCCTGCTCAAAGAAACATGATTCACAACAAAAAACGCACCACCGTAAACTTCAAGTGTAATCCAATTCTTACCATCCTGTGTTGTACTCGAAGATTATATAGAACTAGATAGGAATAACGATCATAGAGCATACTAATCAACTTATCGTAAAGCTGTAACGAATCTGAATTATGATGCCGCGGATTCAAGAGCTGAAATAAACATCTTTCACCCCCCTCGCTTCGACCCTGGGAGCTGATGTTTTCATTGTTACTCCAATAGATAGTACAGACAATAGCTAGTATGAAAGGTGCTTAGTGAGTAAGGCAATAGAAGGCAAGCATTTCCAGCAACTCACTTTGGTGTATATGCTCAAACGATAGCATCCAGTGAGTCCAGAACTTTCAATCGTTTTACCAAGCATTCGCGCACTCCGGAGGCCCAGATCTCAAATTCGTGTTTGCGATTGTTCAATATATGGTTAATGCAGCCACAACTTGTTTTCGGTACGGGGATAGAGCCTCTGTACATAGCCGATTTGAAGCACTCGTGCGTAAAAATGTCGTCAGCATCGGATATTTTGCGAGTGTTGAGCTCTTGAAAAACCCAGTATGCCCACCGAGCCTGCCACTCTGGCGCACTATAGTGCGGCTGCTTGAAATAGAAACAAAATTTTGAAGCACACTTCCTGAAGATTGGCCATCGGCGGTTGATGGAATTGAAATAGCACATCGGTCAGGATGGTGGTTCGGGCTGAGGGCATGCCAATCATCTTCACAACCGGAGCGATTGACGGCATTGTCCAACCGAGCTGGACCAAGCTCTCGATTTTGCAGAAGTCATGAGTCTCCGCAGCAATAGAGGCAGCAAGCGCGGCTTCGTCGATAAGGTCGTGGACTGTGGCAAAAGCGAGAGCGCCAATAGGATCCGAAAAAACTGAGACGGCAGAGCCTCTAAGTAACAGCTCCTTACGCAGACGAGTCTTCATGCCCTCAAGCTGATACTTGTCGGCGATGTGAAGTCCTTGCCCAAGCAGCTCGAACGATGGAATAGGTGGTGGTGCACAAGGGTAAATGAATTTTAGCATGAGCGTCAGCATTTCTGAAGATTCTGCGACGTCAATAACTGTGCGAATGGCCGTAGAAAACATGTGCGTCAGAGTAGGGGAGGCCAGCGATAATATCAGACGCGGTTTGCGTCCTTCCACTCGAAGAAGCGGGCATGAATAAGATGATGAATCAATGCTAGAAGGCTGAAGGCGTGGAGAGGTGGCTGGACGATGGCGTGATGGAAGGACGAACCCCGCCTGACTTACTAAGCAATCACCCCTGATATTGGTAACGGAGTGTGAAACATACCAGGGTGGTATTTTGTAAATATCCAAAAAGGTTCAAGCAGTCGTACGGATCTATTCAATCAAGTACTGGACGCTTGGGATTTATAATCCTTAAAAATTGTTGAGATTACGATTTAGGTAGAGAATCAACAAATTAGTCAACACATAGTGTGGTTGCAAGTGGCAACGAGACACCCACAGCTTGAAGCTATGAACATGGAGTGGAAAGTCAAGGGTGTATGCGCCATAACCAATTCGAATCAATTAATTAGGCGAGACCATCAAGTGGTTTCAAAGTCTTCAATCGACTGATAAGACACCGACGAACTTCGGCCGCCCATGCCTCAAACTGGCCCTTGTAGCTTGGGATCTGGATATGACAGCTGCAACTATCCTCTGGAAACGGGACCTCGCCTTTGCAAACGGCGACCTTGAACGATTCAAGGGTAAAGACGTCGCCAGCGTCGGAGATATCCCGAGTATTTAGTTCTTGAAAAACCCAATTTGCCCACCGAGCCTGCCATTCTGGGGGACTATATCGCACGCTGTTGTAGTAGGTAGCGAAGCACGACGAGCAAAGAAGGGCACCAGCGGGCTGATACTGGAAGAGCGACATTGGTCTTTCATGAAACCGAAATAGTACGCTAATCAAAATAGATGTTCGAGCCGAGGGAATTCCAATCATCTTTACAAACGGAGAAATCGATGGCACCGCTTCAGCAAGTCTGACCAGGTTCTTAGTTTTGCGAAAGTTATGAGACTCAGAAGCAACTGAGGTAGCAAGTTTGGCTACATCGTCAAATCCAAGTTCGATGGCCAGAGCTAGGGCGCGTAGGGGGTCCGCAAAAGCCGAAACACTGGAAGTCTTCACGAAAAGCTCGTTGCGCAAGCGATTCTTCATGCTATCAAGCTGATACTTGTCTGCCAGGTGAAACCCTTTTCTAAGCATTTCGAATGACGAAACAGGTGGCGGCGGGAGGGGGTAAATAGACTTGAGCATGAAGGCCAACATTTCAGAGGTTTCGGCGACGTCAACAACCGATTGCTGCATGGCGGTGGAGAACATATCTGCCAAAACGGGAGAAGCCAACGACAAAACCAGGGCATGAACGCTAAACTCGACGCCGTCGACGGAGCGGAGCGTGACATCACCGCCAGCACGAAATTCATCGCACAAGGACGAGTCCTCGGATGACGTCGGCATAAGCAAAGATGATCTTGACAACGCGGAGGGGTGAAGTTTAGAAAGTGGCGAGCAATGATTCACTTTTGCGGCAACGGATGTAATCGGTTTGATCGGTCACCCGCACAGCCTAAGCGCCATCGGATGCGAGGAACATGCGGGATATATTTAAACTTACAAACGGAGGGATTCACATGCAATGACTCGCGCCTTGATGCGATTAGGACCTTTGATGCAATTAGGGCCATTGATGAACGAAACAAATAATCCAAAGCGACTATATTGGTTACATGTAACAAGCTGATCGAGACCTGCAGGATCTTGACTCTTATTGGGTACATATGCCGCTTCATCCATGCTGTTCTGCAGGTAAGTACGAGGAAGCATGATAGGCTGAAGAAGTAAGTCTGTGGTACTAACCTCATATGCCTATTCAGTCAACAGTCCCAAGGGGTTCCAGGGATTTCAATCGGTCCACGAGCGACTCGCGCACAGTAGATGTCCAGCTCTCAAACTGCGATGGGTATCGTGGTATATGGTTGTAGCAGTCGCAAGGGCTACCAGGCACTGGGATTTCACCCTTGTGCATCGTAACTATCCAGAACCTGATTGTGAAAACCTCATCACACTTGGAGATTTTTCGAGTGTTCAGCTCTTGGAAGACCCAGTACGCCCACCGAATCTGCCACTCTGGCGGGCTACATCGTACTTGTTTGTAGTAGATGTTAAAGCATGTGCTGCACACGAGATAAGAACATTGAGAATTTTAATAAAGGGTCATAGGTGATTGATGGAACCGGAATAAGACATCGATCAAGATGGATGCCCGAGCGCATGGTGTTCCAATCATTTTCACGATGGGAGCAATTGCCGGTATTGTTTGAGCAAGTTCAACCAGGCTCTCGGTCTTGTGGAAATCTCGGGACTCGGCGGCCACAGAGGCAGCGAGCGCAGCCTCATCAGCAAGATCATGAACAGTGGCGAACGCAAGAGCGCGTAACGGATCCCCAAAGACCGAGATGGGCGAGCCTCTCACAGATAATTCTTTACGTAGCCGGCCCTTCATACCCTCAAGCCCGTACTTATCTGCAACATGAAGCCCTTTTCCGAGCAATTCGAGTGACGCGATGGGTGGAGGTGGGAATGGGTAAATGAACTTTAGCATAAAGCTCAACATTTCTGAAGTCTCTGCGACATCTACAACTGCTTCCTTTTTACCTGCACAGAACATATGAGCCAGGACCGGAGAGGCGACCGATAAGAACAAAGAGTGAACGCTAAATTCGACGCCGTCAAGTGAGCGAAGCGTAACGTCGCCGCCTGTACGAAAGCCCTCGTTTGTGGATGAGCCCTCAGACAATGTAGCCATGGGTAAAGTTTGAGAGCTAGTACGGATGAATTAGAGGAGAGCCCTGAGGATGGTGGTGCGCAAGAGCCCGCATTTTTGTGAGGCAGCGGATGCAATCGGTTTGATCAGCCGTCAGCGTAAGCGCCAATGAGCGATGGGAACAATGCACGCGACCAGCCCCTATCTGGTAAACAAGAGCATACGGTCGGTTCATTTAGCACACAGACAAAATGCCATGCACAGCTCGCGCATGTCACACTTAACTCGACCGATCATTACTATGTAGATTCAATGGCATACATGTGGCTCGTGACTTGAATGACCTTCTATAGCATTTGTGCTGCAAACTCAAACCTTTTAGACATAGTGTGAAAATAAAGCTGATGAAAATACACCAGCTACAGGACTAGTAATTGCTCTACTTTATGGTTTGCAATACAATCATCCTAAAGTTCAAAGCAGCCATGTACACGTGAAACGACTCGAACTGAGCGAAAAGAACATTCAATTGAAATTGTCACTAGTTCTAACGCAATCCCTGTTGAGAAACACTCTAGCAACGAGCAACTATATATTTTACATTGGAAGCAAGCAAACAAAATCTACCTCGGATACACCCAACTAAGCAAGAGCATCGAGTGGGTCCAATGCTTTCAACCGCATGACTAAATACTCGCGAACTCCAGCCGTCCAAGTCTCAAAGTGTCGCTTGAAGTTGTAAATCCTCACATGACAGCCACATACGTCACCCTGCAACGAAATCTCGCCCTTATACATAGCGCCTTTGAAGAATTCGAGCGTGAATACTTTGTCCGACTCGGAGATGCTACGAGATTTGAGCTCCTGAAAGACCCAATAAGCCCATCGAGCTTGCCACTCTGGCGCACCATACTGCGCCTTGTCAAAATATTTTTTATCGCATTTGCCGCAAAGAAATTGAAAACATTCGGGCTGAGACAGAAGCATCGGCTTTTTGTGAAACTCGAACAGGACCTCGACGAGGATGAGCGTTCGAGCCGAGGGCACACCAATCATTTTGACGACCGGAGCAATCGATGGCATTGTTTTAGCGAGTTTGACCAAGTTTTCGGTTTTGCAGAAATCGTAAGACTTGGACGCGACCGAAGCGGCGAGCGCGGCTTCGTCAGGGAGATCGTGGACGGTGGCGAAAGCTAGAGCCCCCAAAGGATCGGCGAAAACGGAGATGGGAGAGCCTTTCAGAGAAAGCTCCTTGCGTAGACGGTATCGCATGCCTTTAAGCTGATATTTGTTCGCCAAATGAAGACCTTTCCCTAGAATTTCAAGTGATAGAACGGGTGGCGGCGAGCGAGGATATATAGAATGGAGCATAAAAGCCAGCATTTCTGAAGTTTCAGCGACGTCTATGATCTTTTGGTGTATACCAGTGTTGAACATATGTGCTAGAACCGGCGAGGCGAGCGACAAGATTACAGAATGGATGCTAAATTCGACTCCGTCGAGAGAACGAAGTGTAAGGTCGCCACCGCTGCTGAATTCTGCGTTCACGGGCAGGGTTTTTGTTGGTTTTGGCATCATGAATGATCTGAGATGGTTGATGTGGTCAGGAAAGTGACTGTCAGCTGAGTGGCAACAGGTGGCGTCGATTTGGTCAGCCACCGATACAAGTGGGGAACAAACGATGTGATATTCAGTGTCAAAGGGCACCGCCACAATCCTATGAAATCCTAGGACCAACTAGGGCTTTGTTTACGTGCAAGAGATATCAAACTGTTATGACATCATAGCCACAGCAAACAACCTCAACCCTCGCCACCACCCACTATCGACTCAGCCGCCAAGAGAAACTTGTGTCTTCCGAACCACTCGGAATCACTCCCCCTATCCTCACTCAGCCTGTCAATCTGGATAAACAGAATGATGCTAAATACATTCTTCAGGCTACAAGCATTCCACAGTTTCTGAAAGCAACCTAAGACAAAACCTGTTCAACGAATATAACGTGATATAACCCCAGAAAGAAAAGAACTTGCGCTCACTTGAGTATGCTCATTTAGTCAAGGCTCTTGAGTGCTTCTAGAGGTTTCAACCGATCCACTAGGGCCTCGCGAATGGTAGCGGTCCATGCCTCAAATTCCCGCTTGCAATCATAAATTCTTGTGTGGCAGCCACAGATATCGTCTTGCAGAGGGACGACACCTTTATCCATTGCGATCTTGAAGAATTCGACCTTGAAAATCTCGCCAGCCTCGGAGATATTTCGAGTTCTTAATTCTTGAAAAGCCCAATGTGCCCACCGAGCTTGCCACTCCGGGGCGCCATAACGGGCTTTGTTGTGGTATATTTTGTCGCACTTTGTGCATAGAAACATGTATGCTTCGTGCTGAGTGAGTAACATAGGTTTTTGATGGAAGTAAAACAGCACTTCGATCAAGATTGATGTCCGCGCCGACGGCAGTCCGATTGCTTTCACTAGACGAGCAATCGAAGGTGTCGTCTCGGCTAGTTTGACCAAGCTGTCAGCTTTCTGCAAGTTATAGGATTTGTCGACAAGAGAAGCAGCGAGCGTGGCTTCGTCAGCGAGATTGTAGACTGTGGCAATCGCTAGAGCGCCTACAGGATCCGAGTAGATCGAGAGCGGTGAGTCTCGCACGGATAATTCCTTGCGCAGGCGACACTCCATGCCTTCGAGGTGATACTTCTGCGCGATGTAGAGCCCTTGTCCTAAAACCTTGAGCGACGGGATGGATGGCGGTGGGCGAGGATAGATAAACTTCAGCATAAAACTCAGCATGTTAGAGGTTTCAGCAAAGTGAATAACCGGTTGTGGCTGGTTGGGCTCAAGCATATGACCTAGAACAGGGGAGGCGAGTGATAATACTACAGAGTGGACGTTAAATTCAACACCATCGAGCGAGCGAAGCGTAATATCGCCGCCGGTACGAAACCCTTCGTTTGCAGGCGAGGCCTCAGATGACGTAGCCACGGGCAAGTTATGAAAAGATCGCGTCGAAAACAAGAGCCCTGGAGCTGGTGGTGAGCCACAACGGCCTGCGTTCATGAAGCCACGGATGTGGTTGATTTGATCCAGACGTTGGTGTCCACCAGGACAGAACCTGTGAGAAAGCAGGGGCAGAAGAAATCTACGCATATAATCCAGATGTCTTTAAAGTTACATCTGACGCTTCACTTGGGAGATTGTACTCAATAATAGCATACATGCAGCCTTGGTGATCATGAGGAAAACCGCCTCAAGATCTTGTCTTATCCGTATAGATACCTCTATTTCATTAACCTACAAAGCTCGTAGGTTCATGTTTCGTCTACCCCGGCATGCCTAGTGTGACCTGGTTCTGCCATCATACATGCTTACGCACCATAACTTTTCTTAATGTTCAACTCTGCTAGTATCCTGATTACGACCTGGCAACATGTAGAGCGACACGCTCTGGCCTTGCCGCTCATCAGCTAAGAAAAAGAAATTCCAGTTTTACAAGGAGTTTCACTCGCTTTGATACAGTCTACGGTTTAGCTCGCAATATGAAATCAATTCAACCAAGAGACCGTGGGCCTTGGTACAGATGGACAAACAGTTAAATAGCGAAAGCGATGGCATATCTGTAGATCAGTGCTAAAATCAGAAGTGTATGCGTTGTGAGCACCATCACCTATTTTGAAACAGTACCTGACGAGACAAGATTAAGTATGCCACGTTGTAGACTAGGGGAGTACGTGAACAGCACGCACCTCGCAAGCTCGATCAAGCAATTGTATCAAGCGGATCCAAGGCTTTCAATCGCGTCATGAGCGACTCGCGAACGGAAGCTGCCCATGTCTCAAAACTTGTCCTAAAGTTGGGGATGGTTGCGAGACAATCACAGCTATCTGGCGGTGTCTGGATTTCGTTCTGGTACAAGGCGAGTCTAAAAAACTCAAAAGCAAAAACTCGAGCGCAGTCTGAAATGTTTCGGGTGTGCAACTCTTGAAAGGCTAGATATGCCCATCGAACCTGCCAGACAGGCGC
>WSLO01000489.1:0-15730 GCA_019677385.1 Ceratobasidium sp. 392
CTGTGGCATGTGCAGCAGCCGCGGTCCCGGTTGCCACAACCGGCTGTGGCTGACGTCACAACTTTGGAGCGCTTGCCGCAGACCAAATTTGCTCAACCTGTCACATGCCGCAGCCGGTCGCAGACCGCCAGCAAGATTTTCCCAGTTTTGGGTATATTAGCCGGCTACAGCCGGACAAAGCCGACTTTTGCGCCTTTCTGATGTGGAGAAAACGCAACGGTCTCGACGGTATCCGAGTGCCCGCTAAGTGGGTTTCCTACCAAAGCACACCCTGTGTTGGAGTCCCATAGGCGTACTGTGTAATCGTAAGACCCAGAGACGATAGGATGGCCGTCTGGAGAGAATACAGCAGAGGTTACATAATCAGTGTGTCCCTCGAAGGGATTGCCAATGGAATCGCCGGCGCTTACATCCCATATTCGCAGCGTCTTATCTTGAGAGCCGGGGACTATTCGACGACTATCATGGGAGAATGCAACAGAGCAAACAGCGAGTGAATGTCCGACAAAGGGATCAGAGATTCGAAGCCCTGTATTTGCATCCCATAGACATAGAGAGTATTGTCGTACGATCCAGAAACGATGTAACGCCCGTCTGGAGAGAACGAAACGGAAAGGACCGAGCCCGAATGGCCAATAAGGGGGTCACTTATTGGAGCGCTTGTATGCGCATCCCAAAGTCGTAATGTTTGTTCGTCCGAGCCAGAGACGATGCGGCGCTTGTCAGGAGAGAATGCAACGGAACAGACGCCGAGTAAATGCCCGGTGGGTAAGTTCTCAACCATTGCAATCTTGCCTAAGTCCGAGTCGAGATGCCTAGATATTGAATTGCTTGCTACATCTCCTGTATTTGTGTCCCATATTCGCACCGTCTTGTCCCATGAACCAGTGATAAATCGGCGGCCATCAGGAGAGAACACGGCAGAGGAAACAAAATCTGAATGGCCAACAAGTGGGCTTCCTATCGGAATCCCTGTAGTTGCGCTCCATATATGCGCTGTTTTATCTCGCGAGCCAGAGGCAATGTGACGACCATCAGGAGAGAATGCGACAGACAAAATCGCGTTTGAATGTCCAACAATCGGATTACCAACCGGAGCACCTGTAACTGCGTCCCATAGACATACTGTAGGCGACCAAACTCAACGTCGCTGATGTAATAGCGCTCGGCGCTTCTGCTTGTGTGGCCTTGCTTGTACAGTATGTCCTTCAGCGTCGGGGAGCGGTGGCCGTTGGACAGAACCATGTGGACGTCGAACAGCGTGGTGCTCCCGAATGTGGTCAAAGGAAGTATGTATTTCTGGTATCCTGGTACTACATAGATGTACAATAAATACGTAAATTGGGTTTGTCTGCCGGTTGTATTAGCCCCCATATGCTAGTCAAGGGCGGACTCAGCTCCGAATTCACATCATTGCCCTTGATTGACCCGGACGGCCTATTTCACACTCAGCCATCGACTCATTAAACCACGCCGCTAATGTGTGTCCATCATTCCCTTTATTTTATTCTACCTTGCTAGTCCCTTTGATCTCTTTTACAGTCCAAATGAACTTACAACGCATGTGTCACCTCGGCCATTCGCCTTTGCATGGCTCACAACTTTGTCCTCCTGCTGTACTAAACTAAGTGCATACCAGCTCGTATAGTGTGCCTTATAATTAATTGATATTTTGGACAGGCCACTGGGGGGCCGGTCACCTAACCGTGTCTCTTACGAGCACGTCAGAGTCCACCAAGGCACTCCCGAGTCCCATATATGCGCTCCGAAAGCCTCATAGGACCCATACCAGCGCTCCCGAGCGTTTGCAAATATTATATCGGCGCTCTTGAAGCTCTTTTACCATCGGGTGAGCCTCAGCATGCTCCTGCACTTCCGGCTCTGCTTGAGCACATTTGGATGACAAGGATGTGTATACACCTATCCCAGACGCCCTAGTCCCCACGATACGCTTAGGTTGTGCCATTTGTCTTTCCTCTTGTTATCGTGGCCGGGATTGGCTTTCGCGTTCAACTCCTGTTATATTGTCTCCCCAACCGTGTATCTACATTGCTTCGAAGGACTTCCGTATGTGGTTATTTTTGTCCTTTGCGTCGGGCCTCGGATGGACACCGGACAGATCAAAATTTGGCGTCGAGTCGGGGGGGCCCGTGACCAGGACCGACGTTGAGTTCGGTCGCCTACAGTATCAAGTTGTTATATGACCCAGAGACGATTTGCAGACCGTCAGGAGAGAATGCGATGGACTGAATATCATCTGAAGCATAGACCAGTGAATCATTAACCAGATCATTTGTATTAGCGTCCCACACTCGAACTCCTCCATTCGACGAGCCAAATGCTACACGAAGACCGTCGGGAGATACTGCAACGCAGCGAATGTAATCCGAGACTGTTACGAGTGGGTTGCCGACTGCAAGACCTGTGCATGCGTCCCATACCCGCACCGTCCCGTCCTCCGATCCCGAGATAACACGGAGACCATTAGGGAAAAATGCAACGGACCAAACGACACCAGAATGCCCACGAAGTAACTTCCCGTGAGTTTCACTCGTATCTGCACCCCACATTCTCACGGTCTTATCGCCTGATCCAGAGGCAATGTAACGGCCATCGGGTGAGAATGCAACGGACCACACGGCGCCTGAATGACCAACAAGTGGAGTACCAACAGCAGTACCGGTGTCTATGTCCCACAGTTGCACCGTATTGTCCCTTGAGCCGGTGACAATTCGACGGCCGTCCGTAGACGCTGCTAGACAGCACACTGCGCTTCCGTGCGAGATGCATCACAACCAAGCAGGCCATGTGTATTCTCGCCCCTGCAGCATAGTGAGTGTACGAGTGAATTTCTTGTCCCGGAGTTGCGTCATTTTTGAGCTGATTGGTAAGAACGCAAGTCCAGATACATACAAGTGCGGTGTACTCTCCGATATAGCGTCGTAGAAGCTCTGAACAAAGCGATCTAAATCTTCTATATGATCTTCCGGTACGGTTCCCTAATTGGATCGGCCAGCCGCATCTTAATAGCCATGTTTCAAACCCCGTGAACGATACGACGCTCACCTTACAGTGGAGCTTCAATTCTTTTATACTCGCTACAGCTGCATGTAGTTTACCCATCAAGCTCAGCACCCTAACCTAACCGGTTATTTACTCATATATATGCGTCAGAGCACTTTCTTCGATATCATACCCCATGTCGCTCAATATATAATGCCATGATTGCAGACCCACTGCATCAGATTGAGCAAGGAATATGGGGTAAACACCTCTGGGTTTGGATCAAGGATGAGCTCCCAAAGGCAAGCAAGCAGATTTTAGATGACCGGTGTGTAGTACAATCTTTTGCCCACCGTATTCCTGAAGCCTCAAATAACTCTAGCATCAAATCGATGCAACGATATCCGGACCTTAAACACTTTCCAAACGGAATCACAGAGCTGGAATATATCACCGGAAAGAAGCATGGAATCATATTGCGGGTGTGCCAAGCTTTAATGACCGACTGGCTAACTTTCCTAACTTATAATCTGCTACTATGCTCCCAGTTAATAGTGCCACTAATCGGCGATCTCCTGAACCACGAGTATTGCAAGCTTATACTCTCAACATTTTGATCTCTCGCTGTCATCCACATGATGGCAAAGTTTACCACGCACACCGATATAACACTCGAGGAGCTGGATAAAGAGATTGAACGGTTTGATCGCCTCCATAGGGTATGTCTGTCCGTTCTAACTCTTTTAACTCACAACTAACAGGTGCCCGCACAAGCAGAAACTTGCAGATATATTTGAGAACCTCCGACCAAATTACCCAAAATTCCATTCACTTTCCCACCTCACATATATCATTCGCCAGCATAGCACCACCGACAACTATCACACTGGTCTTGGTGAGGCTCTGCATCCACAAAGCAAGAAGTACTACCGCCGTACAAACCGCCAACCGGAATTTGAGATTCAGGTGAGTTGATCACCAATCTTCCCCCAGAAATTGGTCTCAGCCTTGAGCCCACTGTGGAATAGATGTTGCGAATGTATCGAGAGCGCAAGGCAATCATGCGCATTTGTGCCCGTGTTGATGCAGCAGCTAAACGCGACAAACAAGACGAAGAAAACTTAGAGAGCGCCTGGGATGGTCCGTGTGTTTGCCTTGGGTCTCGCGATCGCCAAGGAAAGCAATTGGCGACTGCACTTGTCCAACAACAGGTGCAGCGCAACCCAAACACTCAGCACATGGCACGGGTCCTGTGCACGTTTCTTTACCAAACAATTGGCGGATTCGGGAACCAGATTCATTTCAGGGAGTCCGACCTACCAAGCCTAGAGGGGATGACAGTGAGTTGTACCACCAAGATATCTAGAGATTATTTAGCTTCATTCTTCACAGGTATCAACTTACCACCTAGCCTCTATCGGCTATAGTTCCATACTCAATTCTCGAAATGGGTTAGACCTCGCCCGCAGCACAGAGTCTTGGCGCAATCAAGGACCACGACATGACTTTGTTATCGCGAACGATGGAAAGGAGCTCTATGTTGCTCACCTGCTGAATCTATTCAAACTCAAGGCGCGTGACAAACAGCACTCGATTGCATATGTCCGAATGTTCCGGGTTGGCCGCCGAAGCAAGTCGACTGGGTGCATAGAGCTAACCGACACTGGAAACCAGAAGTTTATACTCGTAGACACTATCATTCGCTCATGCGTAGTAGTCTCGTCTGGTATTCAAGAATCAAAGCATGTGTTATGGGACCTAGAAGATCCCGATATGTATCTCCGTTTGCGCGAGCTATAGACATGCTTGTATGTAGTATCCTATCGTATATCTATGCTATTTATTCGCTTACACCGCAGCCCGCAGCTGCGGCTGGCTGCAGCCGCCATCCCAACTGCCAAGGTCCCAGCGCGCTGCGATGATTGGCTGTGGCGGGATGGCCCAGTTTTTGCACTGCCACAGCCGGCTCCACCGCTCCCAAAATCGGACGAAGCAGCCGGGCGGCTGCAGCCTAGGTTGCATTTCCCTGATGTAAGTTAGCGGGTGTGGATTTCCGCGGCGCATATATCGTATTGTGATGACTGTAACATAGGCCCCATACGTCGTGAAGCGCGGGCCGATGGGGATTGATGACTAAAATGACACCTGTCCCTAAGCCAGTAACACAGGGGGACGCGGAACAATAGAGAGCTCGCAGACCCATGGTCGAACCAATTCAAGACGAGTGCCACTTAACGCCTATTTTGTAAGCTCCTTAACAAAGCATGTAGCTACCTTTTGGTCAAAGCCGCCTCTTGAGGGAAAAACATATGAACAGTTCCACAGCGTGAGGACTTTAGTACGGTCCATTCCCCATCCCACCCCCCTATTTTTTACGACATATGCGGCAGTTTCTAAAATGGATCAAAGAATCGTCATCTGTACTCCTAATAATACGATCACACTCAAAACGTACGTCTCTAAGATACACCGGCGTAGTCGTAACAATCAATCAGTATCAGCTCCCAGCCAGTGATCACTGTCGACCTTCCCTGTCCCTGAGGCTTTCAATGCTGATCTGAGGGACAGGCATACAGACAAGCTGAAGCGCGAAGCGCCTTGGCCTAAGCGACGTTGAGGTTATAACGCAACGGTAGAGCTAAGTTACGTGATGTTTTTCAACGGTCCGCAGCAGCACCTGATTATGTGTGTCAAGTACCGTGGATAGTCTTCGACAAGGGTGATGAGATAGGAGTTAGATTCGGGCGATGATATTCTAGAAGCTTCAGAAGCCTCACATCCATCTTCCTGTTTCGGCGCCGTACTGTCAAACAGTCCTCGCTAGCCTCGTGGCACTCCAAATCGTCACCATCGTGTAGCCTACCACACTGCCAGGCTAAAGCCCATCTAGCCTTTGATATTATTCTAATGTAAAGACTAGCATACTCCAGTAGTTTGAACACACACGGGCAGACTAATCTTTGCTTATAAAGGTCTACATGGATTATCAGAACTGGCGGCTAAGTCCACGACGCATCGTGCTAGCCCATATTTGGCGCAGAGATGGGCACCTACAGCGTAACTAGCGCACTGATGGCTTTGCTAACTCCACAGCTGTTATGATACACCACCACACGGAGGTGTCCCAGTTTAGAAGTTCAATGAACGCGTGTTTTCAACACGTTTGTCAATATATGAGGCTCAAGGTCTGCCAGCCTGCCGTAGGCGCTTGCCTTACTCCCCCCTCCTGAAGCCCTACGTCAACTAGCAAATATGGTTCTTGTCGATAGCATTCACGAACTACCTCACGACGGCAACATTCGTCTGCCTATTATTCTTAATTCGTGTGAAGCCACGTCCGGGAAACGGGCGCCAGAATACCGAAATTTGATTGTGTGCATCGATGGCACCTCAAATCAGTATTCTGAGAAGGTATTGTTCACCTACGAGATGAGGTTCAAGTTCTCAGCATAATTGCCTTTGCTTTTGGCGTGCGATGATACAGAACACAAACGTGGTTGAACTTTACAGCCACATTGAGAAGTCAGATACCCAATTGACTTACTATAATAGCGGCATTGGCACCCACGCAAAACCGTCCTGGAGATCTCTTTCGTATTATAAGAAGGTCATATATAACGCGATTGATCTCGCGATTGCGTGGTACGAATAGATTTGACCGCATGTAACTTGAAGTGCTAATCGGTGGCAATTTGTGTGTCTCACAGGAATCTTGAAAGGGTCATTATTGGAGCTTATCGATGGTTGGCCGATAACTATCGTCCTGGTGATCGGATTTTTCTGTTTGGTGAGTCGACTATACGACAGAACAAAACCTGAGGCTGAGCGGTTGTTTTGCAGGCTTTTCGCGAGGCGCGTATCAGGTTCGAGCTATAGCAGGGATGATTGCAACGGTAACCGTTCATACGACCCTCGTAAAAGTCCCTTCAAGTAAACTAATATCATGGCTTTGAAGGTCGGCCTTATATTCCCAGGAAACCAAGAACAAATACCTTTGTTTGTACAGCCGTGGTCCGAGTTGCTCACCACAACTAATTGTTTTGTTGATTCAGCGCTTTCGAACTATATCAAAGCTACTCAGGAGGTTCAGGCGACGAGAAAGAGTCTATTGTAGGGCTGAATACAACCTCGTCTAAGCAAGAGCGTGCCAAGCTCAGCAAGAAGACGATTGATATGTTTCGGAAAACGTTTTCGAGACCATCTACGGGAGTTCACTTCCTGGGTGCATGGCAAGTCTATGACTGTTATTGGGAACTAAAACCGTGCTAGTGTCTGATCGCATCTACCTCAGGGATACTGTCTCATCAATCGGCATACAAAGGCAAACACTATTGCCTTTGACCAATAGTTGCCAACATATACAACACTTCCGTCACGCACTTGCATTGGATGAACGCCGAGTTAAGTTCCTTCCGGAACATGTTGGATACCCTTCCGACGGAGAAGTGGATGATAACCACGTCAAGGAAGTCTGGTTTGCAGGAACACACTCTGATATGTCAGTGCATGAATTTGGTTTATCGGCAAATATAACTGATTGGTGACGCCGTCTACACTAGTGGCGGGGGAAACACCCAGAACGTGGACCTCAACCGTAGCGCAGAATCGTTGGTCTGGATGATACACGAGGCGAAAGCCGCTGGCTTGAGATTTGATTCCAGGAATCTGGGTAGCGGCGTAAAACCTGCCGGTGTTATTCCATCGTTGACAGGTGCCTGGTGGATACTCGAGTGGCTGCCATTGGTTAGAGCGTCATCTGAATCAAACGAAAAGCGAACTATGTGGTGAGTATTGATTATGTCATGGCCAGATCGCTGTTTATTAGTGTCTCACTCTATTTTCCTCATAGGCCGCACTGTGGTCGAGGACGACATATCTCCGCAAATCACAAGATCCATTATTCTGTACTAGCAAACTACCAGGCTAGTAAAGCCAACTACTCGCCATGGGCAACATACAAGGAACCCACGCGCGATGCAGGAGCTCACATGGCCTCCAGTAAACCAGAAGACGGGAGTAGCCAGCTTAATTCCGACATTTCATCGACGCTGTCTCGGAGGGCCCGATGGGACCAGATATTTACTGATGCGGCACAGGATGTTATCATTAGAAGTCGTAACTTGCGCTGGGAGGGAGATCGAAAAATCCTTGAGGTCTTACGAGTTGTGCGAGGATTCCGTGACGAAGAATCTAGCCCAAGCGATCAGCAAGGACAAGATTCATCATCCTTGCTTGCGCTTAAAGAGCTCGCCGATGATGGTAAGTCCCAATTATGTCAAACGGCACCTGTTTGACGTTGCGCTTATCTAGATCTCTGCGCAAAGATGATTTGGGAGTATGGTGGGCTGCCCCTCCTTGTAAAGATTGCAGAGTCGAAGAGTACAGACCTAGCTCAAAAAACTGTGCGAGCTGTGCTAGGTATGGGTGTCCGTATTGGGATAGGTATCTTCTTTCCTCGATCAGTCGCCCACTGCATATATCTAATATCACTGCCCCGTACTGTAAGAAAATAAGCCCGAAAAGGCGGCAAGCATACTTTCCATCGACACCCGTGAGCTTCTGGCAATTGATGAGCAAGAAATACCATTTCCGTCTGCTTTTCAAAGTAAGCACTTAGCCAACCAAATCCTTCTACAAGCTTAACCAAGGTGCATATGGCAGTGGACTCGGAATACAGTCGCAAAGTTACTCAGGACGTCATTCCTCGGATTTCTGATCTACTAACATACGATCCACACGAGAAACAAAGCATTCGGGGAATACGTTTTGCATTTCTTGATGCTGTTAGAAGTGAGAGTACTGCGACCTTCCGCTTTGCAATACTGATACTCTTCGCGTTGTCGTGCCAAACAGCCCGCCGAAATACGAGCGTGAATAGTGCTAATACCAACCTAAATCTTCTCAAGCTAGTCCAAATGGTAATAGATATCATCATCGATCTTGCAGACGAAGGTGTGTCAAGCGTATGCGTGCTAAAATTATCACAACTCGCTAATCAGTCATCAAGGCTTCTCTCGAGCTGTAGCTATTGCTGACATTGTACAACGTCTTGTTCCTCTCTTGACCCTCACTCCAGTGGATGAATTTCGCCGTAGGTTTTGATACAACGATCCAGGAGGAATTCTGATATATTGCATTCAGCCCTTATTTTGAAGGCCCTGGAGGCGATTACCAGTCTCTCAGCGAGAGATGGTACGTGCTATAGTACATCATCATATGACACCAACAAAATCACAAGCGCTCAAATATCCGCATCTTTAACATTGCTTAGCAATATGAGCGTTTTGCCCAAGAGATTATGACCATTTTAATAACTGGCCTACTTTGTAGAACTCGCTCGTACAAAGCTTTACCCAGAACATACGATGTCCAAGGTGAAAGCCCTCATGAAACACAATCATGGTCACGATCACGATATCTTGGAGGCAACATTGCGTGCGACCACGGCCTTGGCAGCCGATCGTATGTGAATTTTTGGGGCTCACTGAAAGGTTAACGAGTAATTGGATTACAGGAAGAAATCTTCAACATCTGCAAAACAATGAATTCGTGAACACTTTGAAGAATTCCTTAACCACCAAGCCCTTAGTTAAGCACACGCTACGAACAATTGCAGTAATCGCCGAAGATGGAAAGTTCTAATCATGACAGGAGCTTTCGTACACCCCTGAAATACTGTTTGCAGATGTTCTTGGCAGGATTTTGGCAGAGAGGGGTATTGTTCAACAGATTATGCGATCTCTTTCGGATGATATCAAAAGCAATGGACAAGGTGGGACAATCCGGGCAATTCGAAACCTGTCGCGCAACAGTGAGTTATCCTGATCATGATTAAAGGTAATAGGCGTGTCCCTGACGAACCTCGTGACAGGGACTGGGGGATTGGAGCTATTTGAAAGTGGCATCATTGCCCGGCTACGTCCTTTCCTTACATCGAGTTCGGATGTTATGTGCATTTTCGAAAATCTGGCCACTCACGGTGACTAATTTCCATTTAGTCTACTCGTAAAGGCATCTAATTCGTCTGTTGTTTAGCGGCACCCCGAAGGTATATGATCGAGCAGGGTATTCTAACTGAAATAGTCAATTCTATTGGAGGAACCGTAGAGCGGGTATCGCGGAGGGCTTTGTATACCATGGCCGCATTTGCTGCCTCTGGTGCGTTTATAAAATACAATGCTAATTTTCGTTACTCTGATCAACGAACTCAGAGGATGGGAGCGAGCAGATCAATAAGCAGAATGCCATATCTAAACTGCTTCCGGTTTTCGGAATCAAAGCTAACTTGTTATATGACGTCCTTGAGGTTATTGAAATACTTTTTGATCACGGTGAATACTTCGGTTGCCATACTTAGACTATGCCTTGCACTGACGGACTATCTGAATCTTTCATGTTCGCAGAGAGGCTTCATCCTGGCCTTGCTTCAGAGCCAATTGTCGAAGCGGTCATTGAGGCCCTGAAGGAGCAGCATGAGGCAATACTTCAGAGCATGATGTCGCAAAACGTCCACTTAGGTACGTTGATATATGAGGACCAAGAATCTTAACTAATGCTTAGATATATCAGCGAGCTCAAGCGATACAAAATTCCCACTACATATCAGTAGAGCGATTCGAGTTTTTTCCAAAATCATTGGCACAATTAGCAAGCTGGCATCTAACGGTTAGTTACATCGCATTTGGACAGGGATTAGACTTCACCTCCTAATTCAAACCCAGACGGAATGAGAGAGAAAATGCTCCAGCTAGATCTAATAAACATATTGCTCAGGCCAGGACTTGGCATGCCTCGACAAGCGACAGCGGATCTCTGTAAGCATTACGTGTGGAGCCTCGGCTAATGGTGATTCTGCTTTGCTCACTGATATGTGTAGATGTTGCTGAGGATGTGGAACGTGCGCGGATAGTGCTAAAGTGTTTCGAAGTCTTGGCTGGCTATGGCAGGTCTAGCATACTAGTCATTAACCCAGTTACTGATGAGAGAATCAGATCACTCTCGTGAAATGCTTCTGGATAACCCTGGAACTATGAGCTTGCTTGACCAACTCGTCGATCCTGAGTCACGATATCCACAACTTGTATACTCAGCTATAGCGACGCTGCAAGCATTGGCCGAGCAAGGTAGAGCATATATTGAACAGATAAGCCCTTCAGAAGACCGCTAACGGGTACTGCTTAGATGACGATCTTCGAGCACTACTACTAGACACGGGCGCTACTGGAGAAGATGTGCCTCAAGGCACAAGTACTTCACGGCATAACTTTAGTCGGAGATCCAAAGTGACGTTCTGGCGGTTCATAGGCCGTTGTAAGTGGTTTTCTCCGCGCTCATAAAAAAACACTCAGTTTCGCTCAATCAACTTTTTTTTTCTCTAGCTAAAGCAAAGACGCGTAGTAAGCAATAACTTGCATTAGACATAACATCACCTGACTTACCTGACCATGTTTCAGAAGTCGGTACGATCCCCGCGGATCACCGCCCGGAGCTAAGTAGTAAGTGGCATAAGACGTACCAGAAATACGGCGCATATGACGAGATACGTGGTTATCAATCTAGACATCATGACGAATCTTGAGAGCACTTCCGGTGCAGCTTCTCCACAAAATAACCGAACAGGCACGTTGTCGATGCAGTCTATGTCGGTGTTATCAGTGCGGAGTTTTATATCTGCAGCCCAGCGGGAGCCCGGAAGATCCCGAACCCGAGGCATGTCGGGGTCTGCGGCTGGGTCTGGTGTTCGTGGACATGGGCGCCGACACTCCGTGGATTCAACCTTCACTTCCTCTGTGGAATTCACGAGAACAAGTAGCATTGTTTGACGGAACACAAGGGCTGATTTATACTATAATCAACACTTATGGAACAACTCATGATTGCAATAGCGATTAGTACCGATGCCCCTAATACGATAGCTATGCGAGGCTCAGCCTCAACATCAATAATCACCAGGAAGATAGCTTACTGTACATCAGACCGTAGTCGCAGTTATGTTTACTCACAGACAGAGGCCCAACCTCATAATATGGCCAAGTGGGTGCGGTGTACCATCAATGACATACTGTGATTGAGAATCCTTAGAGAGAACTCGAAGTGTGCGCTAGTGTTCGCGAGCATGCCGGCCGACTGCGTCCGTTTGACGAGTGCCGTGGGGGCATATACGAGACCTACGAGTGCCGGCAAGCACGAATCGTGCGATCGAGGGTTTTGAATCGGACTTCTGCGAATTCATTGGAGCCTAAGCCACAGGCCCGGTCACGTGTAGCTGCATGACACGAATCGACTGTTGAGAAGAAAACACACAGTGAAACTGTGATATATATGCCTCTGATAGCGTGAGGCTGCAACTCAGTTAGAAGGGTTGGAGCTCTACAGTAGTTACGACGACGCCTTTATAGAAATCAAATATGTATATTATAGCGAATATAAAATCGTTACAATAAAGAGTGTGAGAGTAGAAAGAGATGGGGTCAGAGGGGCTCGAAGAGCCCCTATTTATACTCTGTGATTCCAGGTGAGTCATTCCATATTGTGGCTGCGCATGTACTGCGCATATACTTGACTCGGTAGTCTGACTCGACTTTCTAACTCATTCTACACCATTTGTGAGGTTTCTACAGCCTTTGGCGACCAGAGCACGTCAGTCAAAGCGTAAGTTATTGAGCTACCGCGGCTTTAACAACCAGGTGTAGAAACCTTATGTATCTAGTAGAACGCTCTAGAAAGACGAGTCGGTAGTCGAGTCAAGTGCGAATACGCAGTATATGTGCAGCATGATTGAGTATGGCTCACCTGGAAGTTTAGGGCATAAATATCGCCCCATCTCTTTCCAACTCACACATTCTTTCGTTACTCTTTTATCTATTTCGATATCATCCATTTTGATTTCTATACTAGGCGGGCCAAGGCGAAAACAAAATGAGCATTGGCATCAGAGACGAATAGGTCATTCCCCAGCACAACAAGACTAAGCACAATGACGAACCTAAGGCCATCCGTCAATTGTAGGTTCCATCCAAGTTTGAATGATATGACTATTGAAAAAAAGGGGCGCGCGATGTTCGAAATAACGATTATCGTTCAATGTGTATACATACGCGAGGCAGGACAGTTAAATTAATCGGGCTTAATGGAGCTATGACTACAAATGCAAGCGTGAGCGTAAGGGCAGCCATTCTTGCAGGTACCTTAAGATATACGTGTTACTAAATAGCCCCTGCAACTCCGAAATGAGCCACGGGCGAGTCAATTCATTGATCAGGTAATCTCCCGAGTTCTAAGCAAGTGCATGAGCCATAAACTGTGACACGACGAGCGAATACAGAGCATTTTGCCGCACTGAACATCGTACTGGCGGCATTGCTCAAACGGATTGTATCGGTGAGCGTAAACGATCAAACAACTTCTGAGAGCAGTAAGTTTGAGTGACTCATCGTCCAAGCCTTCGCCGTGATCAAACGCATGGTCGGACGAGTAATTTTGCGGAGGCGAAATATGAACGGCCTGGACCCACCTGAGAGCGCACATTGGACACAGGGTAGTCCACATCCGTCAATTCCGCCGCCACGCTGCTGTATGGGGCTGACATTTTATGACACGATTGGTGTTTGCAGTGATTACCAAGCTCCGCCTAAGAGACTCGGATTACAAGAATTAAGGCTTAACTCGTTTTATCAAAGCTAGGAACTAATTCTGGATCTATAATGGGTTTTATTGTATTCCGGATCCACATATGCGCAACACTGGGTTTCATTCGGCAACTACTCGCAGCCATTCCTCGGCTCCTTCTCTGGGTGTAATAGTACACCTGAACGGTAAGGGGTGACCAGTGGGTGTAACGCTTAGTATATATGAGCATATAATTTAAAACTGAGCTTCACCTGAGAAACCCAGTCGAATATTGTTCTTCGGGTATAATCTCTTGCCCGTTCGCGTCCTTGGCTTTGGTTATTGTAAAATTTGCGAGGGTATTGCTATAACAGTTCGCTGATGAGCAGCAACATGCGCACGAAAAAAATGAACAAACCTAATGGCGATCCACATGGATTGCTCCGCCACATGTATGCCCGGGCAGCTCCTACACAAATACTCGATCGCAGTCAACTATGGCATAGTTTTGATAACGCACCTTCGTCCAAAACCGAATGCGTAGTTTTCTGGTTCCGGCGGGGGATTTTCACCAAGGTAACGCTCCGGCAAGAACCGTTCGGGCTCAGGATACACGTCTGGATCGTGCATGATTTTCCTATACGATAGACTTGTCAGCTTGCGCCTATTGCTTCAAGCAGTTGAAGCGGCTTACCAGACATTCACAAGGACAGGGGACCGGGCAGGAATTTTGTATACTTTACCGTCTGACACTACGTTACAGTCATCGGAACCGCTCGATCGATGCATGACGAGATTGACAATCGGATGCCAGCGTAGAAGCTCTCTAACTAATGCGCTCACGTAAGGCAGACTCGATCTGTCCGCTGACAATAGCATAGTATCGCTGGCCGCATCCGGCCGCTGACCAACATATGCAGCAATTTCAGCCTGTGCTTTCGCTTGGACCTCCGGGTAGAGCGTCATGGCAAGGAAGAACGACTGTATACCGGAAGCGGTCGTATCTGACCCGGCCCCGTATAGGTTCGAGGATAGCTTCTGAAACCGCAACATAAATAAGGTGTTGCAGGTTACCGTGAAATTGCCTACTTTGACGTGCTCCTTAGTTTCAGTATCTACTGCTACATCCTCGCTACCCTCCGGTTGCAGTAGTTTCGAGGCAAACAAGTCTTTCGCAGTACCTTCAGCCTAAAAATAATTATTTCTTACTCTTTCTTCAGGCAAAATACTCGTACCATCTACTTCAGCACGAAATCAAACGGCGCCGTCTCGTGAGCGTGATTCAAATCTTTCAAATACTCGACCCGACGCTGAAAGGTCGCGAAAGGGAAGCAAGCGGGCACATATTGTACTGTGATATGTAGTGAACACCCGGCTGGCGATGGGCTTTGGTGTAGTACTCACAGAACGGAAACATGTCGACAGCCCATTTGCCAGGAGTCAGCGCTAAAATCATCACAAGTAAGCATGTTACACGCTCACTAGAGTGCCTACTACGTACCGTCTGAGAATCCAGCCATGATTTCATCCGCACGTTGGATAAAGCGATCTTCGCTCGAGTCGGCTTTGTAGCCATATGCAATTCGAACGGCTATACTTGGAGCGCCCTCAATTTTAATATTGTTCGCTCATAAAGATCGTCTATAACGCTAACGCTCAGAGTGCCTGACGCCAAAACGGGTCCAGAACGGGTCCAGCACGGGTTCATCGTACGGTCTGGGCCGCCTAGACCGGTTCTCCGTCAATCAAGTACGTTCTTTGTTTGCCCAAGCGTATTCTCTGTCAGTCTGTCAGTCTGTCAGTCTAGACGGCCCCGAGCGATCAAGCTCCGGGCGCCGGGGCATCTCTTTCAGCTCGTTGTCACGCGCGTCGAGGTTTCGTGCCAGACGTGACTCGGTGACTGTTTCGGTTTACGGTCGATCGGACTCGGTTATAACCCTATTGGGTCAAAATATGTGTACGATGCGAGTAAGAGAGTACAATCGGACTTGAGTGTTCAGCGCAGGCGATAGGAAATATATGATTATTGGTAGCTATATGCTATATACCGTACGCCACCCGGAAGTGACACGTGACCGGGAAGTGGCACAAGCATATACCACCGGAGCTTCTTCCATTT
>WSLO01000491.1:0-15705 GCA_019677385.1 Ceratobasidium sp. 392
TTCCTCGGGCCGGACTCGAGGCCCTCGGCAACTTGACCAACCAGCGAGACCTCGAAGCGTTCTATGCACAAGTACCCGAAGTCGACCAACTGCTCATACAGCTGGGGAAGAAGTGTGTTGAATACAGTCCTAACACATTCCAGTATGTGGGCTCTGCTGCTGCAGTCCGCGACATGGTTGCGATGCATGATATACTTGAAGGACCTGAGAAACCTGTGGACTACTGGGGTTTTTCGTAAGTCATTTCTAAGACTTGTGGCGTCTAACTAGCCTGACACACGGCAGCTACGGGACCATAATCGGAGTATACTTTGTGAACAGTAAGCTGGCTATGTTACACTTTCAGCACAGCTGTGCTTGTCTGAACTGAAAATATTGCTAGTGTTTCCAAACCGTGTAGGGCGAGTCGTTCTCGATGGCGTCATAGATCCTGTCTATTGGGCAAACAGACCCCCTCATGAGGTATACTTTTTCGAGTGCCTTCTCGTTACACACTGTCCCCGTAACTGACTAAGAGACGCTAAAGCTGTGGGGCATTTCGGTAGAATCGACCGACGAGGCATTCACAGGGTTCGTCTCGGCCTGTGCTTTGGCTGGCCCGACTGGATGCGCCATCGCAACAAACAACTCAACACCAGACAGCCTTCGGCAGTGGACTCTAGACTTGCTTGATGTATGTCTTTCCAGCTTGGTACACATGTATTTGCTAAACTAGCACCGCTTCAGGCCGCATATAATTACAAGCAGGTAGTAGGACCAACAGCCAATGTGACATTCTCTACAACTAGAGGTATTTATTTGATGCTTGCGCACAGCCATTATTGACTTACTGAAGGCATGATGTGTAGATAAAATCTTCGGAGCAATGTATAGTCCCACACGCTGGCCAGGACTAGCACAAGAACTGTACGACATAGATATATTCCTGAGAAGTCAGAACACGACACAACGGGCAAAGCGGTCAACCATTTCTAAAAGCTCAGTTCTCAAAGACCGACAATCTGAAGCTGCGTCAGACTATTCGTTCCAAGCGGTCACATGCGCGGACGCCATCGACGCTGGAAATGTGACCACCAAGGACGTATTCGACTTCTTAGTCAAAGTGACCCAGGAGGTTAGTCCAATGTGCAAGCCGTTCGTTCCTCCATTTCTGCGGCCGGATCACTAAGCCTTTATTGTTTGTTCTCTCTGGGATAGTCGGACCCACATGGGGCGACGTGAGTACATGTATCCTCTCTCACCTTCTGGCGACTAACCTGAAAATGTAGGCCGGCTTTTATTGCCATCATTGGCCCGTTCGCGCTGTTGAACGATATACTGGCCCTTGGAACAAGACACTATCCAATCCCATTCTTGTTATTGGTATATATACTGATGCCTCAGCCACGGAATACCCGACGCTAACGTTGGCCGACTAGGTAATGAGGCCGACCCAATCACGCCATATATATCGGCAAAACGTGTCGCCGACGCGTTGGGTGATTCTGCTATACTCCTAGAGCAAGACGATTATGGCGTAAGTTTATATCCAAGCTGCATATACCTAAATTTTTACGAGACTTCCTTCACAGCATGTATCACTTGCCATGCACTCATCCTGGTAATTAGCTTACGAAGAACTCGCTAGATTTATACGAGCACTGACCGCCGCGCTATAGCACAACTGATGTCCTCAAAAAGTACTTCCTTGACAACGAGCTGCCACCTCGCGATAACTTGCTCTGTGGTGTGAGTAAACCGACCATATCATAACAAAACAGCTGCAGATATTGAACAAACATTATTACGTAGACTAACCAGCAACTCTTCCCCGGTCCCGGGATAACCAAGAACACACTTGCTGCACTATCGGCACCTGGGTATGGATCTGGTAATAATACAGATCTCAATGCCGAGCTTGAGGCTGCTCGTCAGCGCAGCCGTAACTTGCTTATCACCGTCATCGTGCAAGCGGCTGCGCTCGTGCTGGTCATTCTCGGCCTCACCTTCTCTTGGGTGCGTAATCGCAAGAGTAAATCCGGGCACGCAACGTATATCCCTCGCGGTGTGTTCGAAAAAGCTGCCGAGGGCCAGGGCCACACATATGACAACCCATTCAACCCAATCACAAGCTCTGAAAAAGGAGGTTATTCACGAGTTGAAACATGAAAGACCCTAAGTGTGTTTTGCATAGTTATGCGTTTTGTACATAAGTCCGCTTGTAAAACTATATATCGTTGATTTTGTCAACTAGGGTATTGGTTGTAGATTATTCCTGGGCTGGTGGCTATAACGCTGGAATATAGCCACGGCGCTTGAAATGATAAGACTATCTCTCAATATACCTGATCGGCTGGCCCGGTTTTAAATTAATACTAAGGGGGAGGAGGAGAATGAGAATAGCATTATCAGTTTTTCAAAAGAAAGACTTGTGGTGGTAGAACTAATACCACGATGTACTCAGGACCCCCACTAGATTAGACGAGTCTCAAGCACCAGACGTTATCAACTAATTTGCGTTACGGAGGCCTCGATTGTCTTGTATTCATGCTTGCAATCACCCAGAGATCCTGTGGAGGTATTGTCGGGGTAAGCTGGGTTAAAAGTGAGCGCGACGGAGGCAGTTTGAGGGGAGCACTGCCACCAGCCGGCGGTCAAGCCAAACATTTCCATCAAACCTAATTACGGTGCAATACTTACCCCGCACCACCACCAGTGTTTACCTCTACTATGCTCCCGAGCATGCAGTTCAGTCACGGCACTATAAGTATATTTTCATGTCGACGCAGCCTCGAAACTCTCACCACCAACACCACCACCATCACCTTCACGGTAGCTTGGCGTCATGGCCATTCTCAACCTTAGGCCTATCCTCACCGCGGGCATTTCGTTCGTTACCAACTTTAGGCAGTTTGTCATGTCGCTGTCTAAGCTACAGACGCCTACTGCGAAGCAACCGCTCACAAAAATCTTGAAGGCGCACGACCACCCACTCCCTGCCAAGCCTGATACTTGTTTGCCCAAGGCGCGCTCTGCTCGGCTGATCGCCTCTACCGGCGGCTGCGATAGTCTTGACAGCCCAAGAGTCATGGCAATCAATAATCAAGCTGGCAGTAAGTACCATCTTCTTGCGTAGCTGTAGATATAAATGCTTAACCTGACCGACTTCACAGCTTCGATGGCCAAACACGACGTGGTTGTTGCTTCTGACGGGCCCGAATGCCCGAGGCGTTGTATTACAATCGACCGAGTGGGCTACATGACCCCTTCTCCCCCTCGGTTTATTCGCTGGATGTGGACACGTGGTGGGGGAAGGTTTCGTCCCATCGACATCTGTCGTCCTGGCTGGGAGCGTCTTGCGGTGCAATACGCCGAAGGATGTGATATTACGGACAATGGTGAGCATTTGTGTTCTGGCAGGATATGCAAACCCTTTCTGATGGATGTTGTATAGACGAAACTGGAGAGCCTTGGTCCCCCTGTCTCACATCTAACAAACCTGTGTCTCCGAACGTTGCCTCTGGACTCAAATCGTCAGCTGAGGCGGACATAGTTGACGAACGTGCGTGTCTTTACTATTATTCGAGCAACATTCTTACACGTTGTCATTATAGTGGGCTTGAACCTGGTTTCTCAGCGATATCGCATGCGACATACGTTCGATTCCGACTTTGTGCCTGAGCAACTCCAAGCCTTTGAACGGCTAGTCGCTAAGCGCATTCGCGGGGGTCGTCTCGACTCGATGCATCCTCTCAAGCAAGCCGTCCACAATAGTCTCGCACGTGTCGTTAACCTCAAGACTACGAAGAAAGAACACACGAGCACGCGGAAACGTATTAGGAAGCACTCTCGAAGCTCCTCGAACGAAAGCTCGTTTAAACTCGAGGATGGCCAGCGCCTGCGTCGGACCCGCCCGTCCGTCCGACCGCTGGATGTTGACGCGGCTCGTGCGTATGCTGTGGCTCCGCTCACAGACTCCCCACCAGAGTCACCCGGTCCAACCACGCCTGTTGAAGGCTCAATACTCGGCTCAATCACCCCTGTAGGGATTGTCGCTGCAGGCGATGAAGTAATGGTACCGAACGAGCCGTTGCAAAAGGCTCATGTTCACCAAACACACGGCGACATTGCCATGCTCTGACCTGTGGGGGTGTGAATCTGGGCCCGACGGACCTAATAGATTGTATTTAGAGTAACTTGTACTTGTATGACTTGTATCATAGAATTAGATTATAGAACTATTTATCTCATCAATAGCCACATGACTGGGCAACGCTAGCCACTCCATGAACCAACTGCTCCTGAAGTGCAAATGGTTCCAACTATCACGCTTAATGTATCCCACTGTTAAAACAATTGCATCATCATATATAACAGTGCAGCATAAACAGAGAGGTAAACAGAATGGGGCATATTAAGAACAAAACCGGTAAAAAAAAGTCCACACAACCACAAGTCCTAAGCAAATGGGCCAGAGGGATGGAGCGCAGGATGTAAAATAGCAGCATCTGCGGAACGGTCTGGGGCTGGGCGAACGAGGACGACGGCTCGGGAGTTGTACAAACAAGGGAATAAGGATACATACGCTCATAGCGCGCGCCCAAGGTCAGCGTCGATCTGTTCGCCCCATCCAGACTGTCCAACAGCGCTTCTCGGCGGCGCGCGCAGCAGGCCATCCAGTCCAGCAAATTCCCGCTCGGTACTCCTCTCCTCTCCATGTAAATCGACGGCCATGTTTCCGCTACTGCTCCCGCCGCTCGCCATGCTCGAAACGGTCGTTGCGCCGGTGTCATATGTATCATAGTCCTCGCTATCGTCGCCAAAACCAAAGGCGGCGCCAAAACCGAAATCAAACCCAAAGCGTCCCGACTCTGACTCAGTGACCAGCGTCTCCGGCGGGTAGGGATTGTTGCTACTGACCGTGGTGGTGTCAGGCGCAGTCCCGGCGCTCGCTAATGCGCTCATGCTTGGCGGATGTCCCAGTGCATGTCGGGAGCCCTGGGAACCCTCTGATCGAGACTCGGGTGAGGGTTGAGGCTGGTCGCTTGCTCGACGCATTTCCGAGTACATGGTACCGCCAGTTTGAGAGTATCGTGAACGGGTCGAGGTACCGCTCAGAGGACTGGGTACAACCAGGTGAGGATCGGACGACGCCGAGGGGCTGCCGCGGACGCTACGACCGTTGCTGCCCGTCCCGCCGTGTACGGATGCGACCTGAGATTCCTGAACTCAGTGAGGACTGTTGATGCGTACGGCCTACGGATCCGGCACCCCGCATTCAACAGGATGTCTTAGTGTCAAATGTATAAATTACTTACCTGACCCAAGCTTATCCTCCTTAGGTTCCAGTTGACGTCCGGCGAAGAGCGGAGATGTGCCCATCGCTCCTCAGCCGCGGGAGGTTCATCACCGAGCTCATTTAATAAGCCAAAGTTCCACGTCCTGGGTAGCCGCAATAGTCCAGGCGGGAAGACAGGAGCTGTGGTAGGCGTGGCCGGACTAGGAGGGACGGTTGGAGGATGAACCTCTAGGAGACTCTCGGGCGCAGGCGCATCAAGAACATCGCCCTCGGAGCCTGACGGCGGACGTGCTGTGTCCCTCGTTAGTTGGGAGGCAGGATCTGCATCGCTGTCACTCGAGCCTCGAGTACGCGCAGGCTGAGGTGGAGTGATCGTACGAGAAATAGCGAGTCCAGGGAACGGCGTCGAACTAGAACCCTGCGACAACGGTGATGGCCGGCTGGGCACCGGAGGCGGGGCAGCAGGGCTCGCCCGGCCAAGGAACCCAAGCCAAGTCGACAGTTGCGAGCGAGGAGTAGTGGGTTGCGACGAGGCATCGTGGTACACGCTCTGGCCGGATACAGCAGAGACGGGTCGTGGAGCATTCGGATCCGGCTGGGAGCTAGATGTTGCGCGCTCGCGAGAAGAGATGAGACGGACCATGCCCGGGTGGCTGACTGGAGGCCTGCTCTCGAGTGTGGGAGGGTCGGACGGGGATGGGCGTGCCTCGTATTCCGAGTCGGCTTCGGCCAGGAAGCCTTGTTCTGTTGGCGGAGACATCCATCCTGGATAGGAAGTGCGGGAGGTTCGTGGAGGAGTCGTAGCTCGTCCGCTGCCGCGAGCAAACCTAAACGAGACTTCGGTAAAATGTCAAGATATTTAAATAGCTGCTTACCAGCTAAACCTGCCCAAAAGACCAACACCACTGCTCACGTTACCCCGTTCTGCGGTCAAAAGCTGCGCGTTTTCGTCGTGTTCGGATTCAGGGCTATCCGGCCACAACAAGGTATCCCTCGTAGGAGGCGAAGGAGGTGCAGCGATGCTCGGTGCTGGCGAATGACCTCGTGATGCTCGTGAGCCAGTGTTGGAGCCGACAAACATTTGCGAAGGCGGTCGTGAAAATTCGATCCCAGAGCGAGACCGCGAGCCCAACGATGATGACGTCGGGACGACGAGTCGAGGGGGCGCAGACCCACCGCTGGAAGACGTCGCGAGAAGTGACTGCGAGACGTCTGGATAGCGTGTGCCTAGTCCAAGCATTCCCAGCTCGGTGCCTAAACTCGCTCCAGGCGCAAACGGTGAAGCAGCAGGCGCGGGAGCTTGAATCGGTCCTTGGTCAAGATCCGATGCGCGGCGAACGACACCATGTGCGCTGTCTCGCGGTAAGACCGGACTGGTGTCTTGCTCGGCGGGGTGTTCAAAGAGACTCGAGTGTTCAGAGCCATTTTGCATGCTCCCAAACGCACGTTGGCTGGAGGATGTAGGGTGCGAGGGGCTCGATGTGCTTTGGCCTTGGCTTACGGCCGTCTGAGCGGTGATCGTTCGTCTTCTCGTGCGAGGGGGAGGCATCTCCGTGTATGCAACACCGATCTCGTCCGAACCTGTTCGCCTTGACGATTGGTGTGAGATCGCTCGGGATTCGTTGAGGCGTTGATACGATACTCCTCCCAGACTTCGCTGTGCCATTGATGGCAGACGTGGCCTTGCTCCTAGAACTACGAATGAATCGTTCCCGAGCAGACTACGGCGCTCGCCCATGGGACCAGGCACATCATGAAGCGACTCGGCGGATCCTCCCTCGTCTGAGCCGGGGCCGGCGTAGAACTCGCTATCGCCGCGGGGAGGTTCACGTCGGCGAGATTTTCGGCGTCGCCATAGAAGGGCAGCGATGAGACAGCATAGTAGGACAGTAGCTGCTACGCCGAGCGCGATGAGGATGATAGCAACGACTGGAAGTGCAGAGGCTTGTGCACCGACTGGTGAAGTCGAGCTTGACGTGGGCGATGAAGTGGTCCTGGTTGACGTTCGCACTGAGACGCTCGCAAAGGTTGTGATTGTACGGGAGGAGGAGGTGGTGGTGGTGGCAGAGGAAGAAGTTGAAGAAAGGGAGGTTGAAGAAGGTAAAGTTGAGGTTGTGGAGGTTGTGACCGGCGGACTGGTCGTAGCTGGCGGAGTTGAGGATGTAGAGGTAATGGTTGGGGTGGGTGAAGGTCCTGGGGATGAAAGTCCTCCGTATGTCCATGTGCCGTCTGTTCCTAGAGGAATCTAAAAACACGTGTCAGACAGGGTCCAGTGTTGATAAGGTTTTGAACATACGCTAGGGCCATAATACGTGAGCGGCAGACGTAGAATGGTATAGCTTGTTCCGCCAGAGGGAAGTATGATAGGCGAGTAGGTGAGCCAAGTGGGAAGAACTTGTTCGGTGCCCGCCTGACGAGCTTCGTGTTGAGGGGCCATTGTCGGTCGATTGTCGAGTTGTCGGATGTAGTCGATGTCGTGACTGTCGGTGTTGGTGTGTCGAATTGTCGATGTTGTCGTTAGTTGTCGTAAGTCTTGCTGATTGTCGTACCTCTGTGTATCGGGTGTGTCGGGTGTGTCGGGTGTCGTCGGTGTCGAGTCGATTGTTGCTGAGCCGAAAAGCAATGTAAATTCTGTCAACCAGCTCAAGTTTCAGCAAAATACGTCCGTTTGAGCGGAGGCAAAATACGTTTTTGATACCGACTTTAAGAAATCTAGCACAAAATGTGCGTTTTGGATGTCGTGAATGCGATGAACGCGTGCGTGTTAGGCTCGCGAACCAACGCGGCGGGAGGGGGGAGTAGGAGAAAAGCAGAGACTGTTTTGAACAGGGTCCACGCCTATATCGTGCCGAGTCACGTGGCTCTAGGTTGTTTTAATAACCTAACCTCAAAGGGAGAAAATGGGATTTATGATGACGGTTGTATGGTTACTGCGGCACGCCGAATACACGTGGGTCAATATCTGTCGGATAGTGTGAAATGAGCGGATGAGACATAAGCCGGAATAGGAATCCAAGAGCATATAGCTTACATATTAAACCGGACTAGAATAAAATAAAACAAAAATTCTAAGCAAGAAGAAACAGCTGTAAGTCGGATTATCGAAGAGAGATAGTGTGTAGTGGGGCGTACCAACATGCTCAAGCTGTACTGAGATGGAAGATAGGGGCAGAGCTATGATGTCATTTGGGCTGGCTCTCCAATCGCTGCTTTTCTGCTGCCTCTAGCGTTCTCCTTTGACGCTCAGCCAGTACTCGCTGTTTGTTAAAGTATGTTACCTGCATAATCAAGGTAAGATTGACATAGGGCCCATGCAGCCAAGACACACCCAGCTCGTAGCACAGTTTTTCTCGTAAACCTTGTTCTCGGCATTACAAACGCCACCCTCACGACCAGGGACTACAACGCTAGCGCGGTCGAGGCATCGAAAGTAAGCGTCTCGAGACTCCCAGCAACGCTTCCGTTCTTCGCGATTTGGAGCAGACATGGTCGACCGCAAGTCACGTGTACAGAAACGTACCACTTCCGGTCTACGATGAGCGTATCGCATCCGTTGAGCGCAGAACCGACCACCACTCGCAGACGGAACCCTCCAGCCCCTTCCTCACGCCCGACTTCAAACTATTTCTCGCTCAAGGATGAATCAGATGCCCGAGCGCGGCATATTCCTGCAACGCTTTTTGTGGCTCCTCCGGCCGACTTGGGTGTCCGTGTCGAGCAAGAGCCTGGACAGAATGAGACACCTTCTACTGCACACCCGACAAATATAGGAGCTGTCACTCCCATGCCTCGCACTCCAATTTTCTCGGTTACAGACGGTGACGAGGACCCAGCTAGCCAAATGGTTCTCTCTACACGGTGGCATACTCTTTCAGACGAAGACATTCAAGCCAATGTTGCTTCGCTCTCCTCGATTCAGTCACCTTCCGATGAATCTACCCATCCCTATCACGATACCATTAGGATCTTATCTGCGGCGTGTGAGAGGTTGGTCCGGCAAGCTTCTGCACTAGAGCGTGCACGAAAGACATTACAACAGCAAGAGGCTCGTCGAAAACGAGCCGCGGAACGTGCTGTCAAGGATCTAAAGCCTGGTCAAAGAGAGACTGGGCAACAACTGCTTCGCGCTATCTATGCTCTCGAACCTACAGAACCTATAAATAACGTCAGCACTACATTAGAAGCATCTAAATCTCCTGGTGTAAGTTCTTTGGGCTTTCTATGTTGCGTTTCTAACGAAGTTTATCATTTTAAGGCACTTCCTAAATCTATCTCTGAAGCTATGCAAGACGTATGGACACCTCCCCCTCGTGAACAACCTACTCTCCAACTATCTCAGCCACTCGACATCCCTTCCACTTCCGACGCCATGTCATTCGTCTCGGGTTCACGTAGTCGTGCCTCTAGCTTTACCCCCGGAAGCTCTATCGCTAGCCACAGCGTTAAGAGTGAGAAGACTAATGCGAGCAAGACATTCCTAGGTGGCTGGTTCGGCCGTGCTGCCTCTCGAGCCGAGGAGAACGATGACGAGGATACAGATGCCGACGTTATATCCGTTGCCTCGGGTAATATCTCCATTACCGCTCCCGGTAACTCGACAGCCAAGATGATGTCAGGGGTCTTCCGTAAAGGACGTAATGTCTTCGGCGCGTTCGGGATTACTCCTACCCCACCTAGTTCTATACCTACACCTCCCCGACCCGAACCGCCCCAAGAACCGGTGGACGATACTCAGGATGCAGACGCGCGTTCGACTACGGGACAATCCTACTTGGGCTCACCTATGTCTAAAATTGGGTCACTGCCCTTCCAAGCTCCTTTAATGTCCCCAGTGCTTCCAGCTGTGACTACGTTCTCCACCAAAGCCCCATCTATTACAGCTCTATCTATCGATTCAGTCGAACCTCCTGTGTCCGTAGCGCTCGAACCGCCCGCACCTATCCATCCGGCAGAACACCTTAAACAACATGGTCATCCCGCCCATCTTCGAGCTATCGTACTTGCCACGCGGGTCATGACCGCCGATCCGAAGAGCATATTGGCGGACAGAGGAGCAGGTACGAGTGAGCTCATTGCCCGAGGAGCCGCTGCGCTCGTTGAAGAGGCCCGACAAAAGGCAATTATGGTATATGAACCCGGAGGACGACCAGGCGAGCTCAAGCGACACAAGAGCAAGAGCAAGAGTAGGGGTGCGAGTATATCACGTACGGGCGAGGCGAAAGGTGATGCTGACGAGGACCCCGATCGTGCTGCTGGTACTATCTCAAAGGCCCAAGGCGCGAGCGCGAGTTTAGGACGAGCCTTGGCTGAGCAGAACCAGTTGCGGGACAAGGCTGGAGCTACGATCAAAGCTTCAGCAGGATCGAATGCCAGTATGGGATCCAAGTTTAGAAGCTTGGCGCCAATGGCAGTTGCCGCTCTCGGCTCTCCACTCCTAACAGCCTTTCCCAAATCTGCAAACACACCAACCAAACCCGCACAGTCCTCTACCTCCCCAGCTCAATCCAGTTCAACCAACAATCCCATCGCCGGACCAGCCACCACCGGACCGGGTGGAACGGTCAAAAAGCCCCCAGGTCGTGGAACAGTCGAACTTTCATCCATTGTTCCCGTGCAGATGCAACCTCCTACCCAATTCCTCTCTCGTGCGTACACATCGAGCAGGCTTACGAGTCCGTCGTTTCGACCTCAGCTCGCGACGCGTTTTACAATTGATCTGGGTAGTGGAGGGAGTCGAGAAGGCAAGAAGTTGGGTATGACGGACCGGTATGGGTTTATCTATGGGGTGAATGCGTACGATGTTAGGTTATTGCAACGCGCGCGGGAGGCGAGTAGCACTGCGCCGGCTTGCTTGACGGGGATGAAGGTGCAGGAACGAGTCGAGGATGACGACGAAATGCCTGAGATGCAATCGCCAGAGAAGATGTTGGAGAGTTTGGAGCCGGATACGAGTCTTGCGGATGTCAGTATGGCCACCGACTTGGATAGGAGTATGACGGCGAGCGAGATCATGGAGGTTGCGAAGTCAGGTTCGTCCTCGGGCAAGTCTCGACCGAGTGGCAGTAAACGGACGCCGACGTTGAATACCCTTCCTCGCGCTGCCCCCACTACGGCTAATACGACCCCAGCAACAGCTACGACCTCGCCTCCGTCTTCTTCGACTGTGCGCAAGTTGCTTGATCATCTCACGGCTCTGCATGATACGCAACAGGCCACGCAGAAGGCCGAATGGGACGCATTTTTGAAGCGCAGACGGCAGGGTGGAGGTGGAAATTTGCTTGGGTTCATGGGTGGGGTGGACGCGGACGAGGGGAGTGATGAGGAGCGGGAGTGGGGGTTAGGAATGCTGGGCTTTGGTCGGATGGACAAGGCCAGCGCTAAGGAGTTTTCCAGGCTTGTGAGGGGTGGGGTACCGCTTGTGTATCGAGACAAGGTGGTGAGTGTTTTTCGGCTCCTTGGTAGCAAAGGTTTAGGCTAACATAGAGGGTAGTGGAGCGAGTGTTCAGGTGCAACCGAGATGCGCGAGCCGGGAGTTTTTCAAGAGTTGTTGAAAAGCCACGAGGGTGTACATAGCCCAACGTTGAAAGAGATTGAGAAGGACGTTGTTCGGACAATGCCTCTCAACGTGTTCTTTGGCGGAGACGGAATAGGGGTGTCGAAACTACGGAGAGTACTTCAAGCATACAGCTGGAGAAATCCAGAGCTTGGCTACTGCCAGGTACGCTACACGTTGGTTTATTCTGCCATGTACTAATTTTATCTCGGTTAGGGAATGAATTTGATCGCGTCGACTCTCCTCCTGGTATTTTCTGAAGAGGAAGACGCGTTCTGGGTCCTGACATGTATTATTGAGAAATTTCTCCCCTCAGAGTTCTTCTCCGGATCACTCATCGAATCTCGCGCTTGCCCTCTGGTTCTGCTCGACTATGTTGAAATACATCACCCAAAGGTCTACGCGCATCTGCTTGACATGGGTGTTGACCTCCCGGCAATATGCTTCTCTTGGTTCCTTTCTCTGTATACCGATTGTCTCCCAGTCGAGGTAAGAACTCTCAGGCATTCAGTTTGAAGGTCGCTGATAAGGCTTTCAGACATTGTTTCGGGCATGGGACCTGGTCTTTGCCGAGGGGCTCGACGCGCTCTTCCGCATTGGACTAGCGATTATCCGAATCAACGAACCTGATTTGCTCGCATGTGACTCGGCGCCAACACTGTATCAGTACCTAGAAGGGATGACGGCACGCATGTGGCAAGCGGATAAGTTGATGAAGGTGAGCCAATGCAGCGCCCCCACGCGCCCTCGTCTCGGCTGGTGGCTCATAGATAACTTGGATAGGTTGAGTCGGAAATCAAGAGCCTCATGCCGCATGACGAGCTGGTCCGTCGCCGAGAGGCCCATGTCGCGATGCTCCAAAGCTATGCGTAACGTAAATATCTTGTTCAGTGCCGAACAGGTGTTCTTTTATGTTTCGTTACACGCATATAGCCAAGAATGACATCATTCCAGCGCTACTCTCAAGCCATTCCGGCGCGGGGTTGAAATTGGAAGCGCGACGGTCGCTGTCACATGCATATGTGCAAGGTCATGGTGTCTGAAGTCTGAGTGGCATGCCAAGGCAGCAAGTGAAATTTGCGTCAAAGCAAAGTTGATATAAGTCTGCGGTGCGCGGACTTGAACAGGTGTTTATCTCATTGGGTCCCCGCTTCCTCCACCTTGCCTATCTTTCGTACCCGAAGGCTTGTGCACCTGTCATCGAAGCTATTCGTATCTTTGATCAGGTCTCTTAGCGAATCACTTTTGGAGAGTGACCACGCTACTTCTCTAGCTTCGTCGGACGAGTTGCTTCGACCATCTAGTTTAAATACTTTGATAACTGAAGTCGAGCTCGCAGACCCGTTCCTCTTCACGCTCTCGCGACGATGACTGCCTCTACCGACGAAAAGAAGGGTGTACAAGTTGTAGATTCGGAAGTCGTTTCCATCGAACGCAGGGCTCATGAATATGGCGTGGATAGTATCTATGACATGAAGAGCGAGCTCGGTACGTATACGCGGCATTCAGTGCGATTGATTCCGGCGAGCTAAACTATGTTATTCCATATCAAGTGAACCAGTGCTTGCAGAACGAGTGAGTACCTGTCTGAAACAGCTATGGCTACCCTATAACCTCGCTCCCAGAATCGGGATGGGTAGATATCAATGGGAGTTATTCCTTTTATCAGGTTTCGGTTGGATGGCAGACAGTAAGTCGCATTCATCTCGCTACTTGAGCCACTAGCTGGACCTATCTGCGTAGACATCTGGCTTCAGGGAGTCGCTATCATTCTGCCTTCCATTTCAAGAGAGATGCAACCGGTAAGCTTATCATTGTCATAAGCGAGCTATAGAGACACTTATCGTAAACCTATTAGCCGCATATCGCATTCGCGACCTTGGCTCTCTACGTCGGCCTTATCGTAGGTGCCACAACATGGGTGAGTGTGCCCGCAGCTGGTCACAAGATCCTAAGCCCACGCTGACATACTAAATCGAACCACAGGGCGTGCTTGCGGACATCATTGGCAGGCGTCTGTCCTGGAACGTGCGTATCATATTTTCCAATGATGAGGTTCTAACGCCAATGAAACTGCCTTTTGTACCAGATTACGTTATTCTTATCTGGCGTCTTTGGCATCGGTAAGTCAATTCGTAGTCCAGGCAAACTCCGGTAATAATGTGATTTTAGCTGCCGGCGGTTCGCGTAACTTTGTTACACTTGGTTCGCTTATTTCGTGCCTCGGTGAGCACTGAGTGACGTACGGACGCAGATAACGGAGTTGCTCACCTGATTGGACAGGATTTGGCGTCGGCGGGAAGTAAGCCTTGTCTCAATATCTTCAGTATGCACCGTGTTTACGGAGATTCTAGCCTTCCCGTCGACGGAGCTCTATTCTTGGAATTCATTCCTGGCTCACATCAATGGCTACTCACTTTGTTGTCTGCGTGGTGGTCCTTTGGTCAGCTTGTTGCCTCGCTCATCGCATGGGGGTTCATTTCTCGCTATTCCTGCACAACTGATACTACCCAGCCCTGCCCCTCGAATGAGAACCAAGGCTGGCGTTATACATTGTACGTACTTGAACCTATTCCGCCAAACGTAGAGCTGAAATGGTTGGGTAGCTATACTCTGGGTGCTATGACATTCTTAATGTTTCTTGCGCGTTACGTCGTCTTTACCCTCCAGGAGTCGCCTAAATACTTACTCGCAAAAGGCCGCGACCAGGAGGCCATTGAGGTGCGTTGGTTAGACAAACCGGTATGTTGTTGTTGTCTTAGGTAATACCCCCAACAGGTGCTTCAGTACGTCGCCAAAAGAAACGGTCGTACAATCAGCTTGACGCTCGAACAATTTGAGGCGGTCAACCGGCTCGACGGGGAAACCAACCACATCGCCAAGCACTCAAACGCTCAAGTCCTCAAAAATGCGTTCACGTCGTTTGATTTGTCTCATGTGAAGGTAAATCGTTTTCGCAAACGCACTATATCAGCATAATGATGATTTCAATCACATTCATATAGCCGTTGTTTTCCACCCCTAGGCTTGCCGTTAACACGTAAGAGCTACTGCATTCAGCCTGCTCCCATAGTTAATAATTCATGCTTAGGTCACTTACCATCGCTTGCTGGGGATTAATCGGACTCGCCTACCCACTTTATAACGCGTTTCTCCCGATATACTTGAGCCAGCGCTCCGTATCGCAAGGCTCAGGCTCGATCGATGAGACATATCGTACCTACAGCATCGTGTCAGTTCTGTGAGTACCATATCGTCGAATGCCCATACAATGCAATCTAAACCACCTGTGACTAGTGGTATCCCAGGGTCTATCATTGCTGTATGTCACAATGCGCATACATCCACATTTCGTACTGAAATAGTCACATGCAGTGCATCATGGTTGACTGGACCCGAGGGGGTGGCAAATGGTCTTTCGGTGGCCGCAAGTTTGCCATGGCATCGTCTACCTGCTTGACCGGCATCTTCTTGTTCTTGTTCACCCAAGCCAAGGTTAGCACTTCAACAAAGCCGCTAGAACTAGGTTAAAAATTCTTATTACGTTAGAACGAAGCTGGTGTCCTTGGCTTCAACTGCGCAAGTGCACTAACGCAGAACGCTATGTACGGTGTTGTAAGCACAATTTTTACCTGGATATGATCCTAGTATTAATCTGAGTCATGCTCGCTCATAGCTCTATGCGTACACCCCAGAAGTATTTCCAGCACCTCACAGAGGAACTGGAGATGCTATATGCTCGGCCGTTAATCGGATCCTTGGGCTTATGGCTCCCATCAGTTAGTACTCCGCCCTTTTTCTGTTGGCGGTGCGCTCATATATCTAATTCGATAGTCGCAACTTACGGCGACCTCACGACAAACGCCCCGCTTTT